>JAGYYJ010000197.1:0-95415 GCA_019671005.1 Hibiscus mutabilis | reverse complement strand
TATTATCATACATATCTTATAGTATGTGTAGCATTACTGTTTTTTTTTCATTAATGTACCCGTCTCTCTCTCTAGAAATAACAATATGCTTAATTATGATCTTACAATAATCATTAATGAAGCTGAAGATTTGTTAAACCCGATTTGCACTTACTGGTCTTTGCCATGTTCGAACCAAAGGGGTTACTTCCAAATCATTGAACCATGGATTGTCTTCTCATATGTGGGTTTGTGCATGAAGAACTGTTCTTCAAATTCGGTCACTTTGAAGGCATTTTTTTGAACTAAACTACGAGTGAAGTGATAAAAGATTCGATATTAAATTTTCAATTGACACAAGTTCTAAAGCTATGCCTTGTCGAGGTTTTTTTAAGAAAAAAAAACAGCAAGTAATGAATGATGGCTGCAAAGGATTATGGCCTTTTTTGCCATAAGTTAAAACAAACACTTTAGTGGTGATGGACCTGGTTGCGCATGCTCAAAGTTTTCATAGTGAATAGTGATTTGCTCAATAGTTAAATATAAGTTTCGAGTTATAGAAAGAATGTAAATTTTTTTATAATTAATTGTATTCAATTCATTGATTGACTAATTTAGATCGAATTCTGTAAAGACTTATTATAAAACCATCCTTACAACCTAATTTGTTCCATTCATAATGCTAAAGTTTATTTTAGTGTCTCATCTCACTAAATCAACTGATTTGTAAAGAATGTAATGCGTGCAAGATAGAGTGACTAAGGGGTGAGAGGGACTTATGTCCCCAACCCCAATTTTTTTTTTAAAAAAAATAAATTAATTATACATTTATCCCCTCACTTTTCAAATATTTATTTTTGTTCCCTACCCAATCTTGACTAGGCTAAATCATTCAAATATACCCCTTAAAATTTAGATAAATAACCCCACTCTAGATTATTTAGATAAATATCCGTTTTCAGCCCACGTAAGGCAAACTCTAATCTAACGCGAGTTCAATGTAAAAAAACTAGATAAATTAAATTGTTTATCTTCTTACCTACCCACTCAACACAAAACTCACTTTCAATGAAACGCGAGTCTGTAACTCGCTTTACATAAAATTCGAGTTTGTCTTAAGTGAACTGAAAAGGGATATTTATCTAAATAATAATTTTAAGGGTATATTCAATTGGTATGTAAAGATAGTTTTGGCATAGTTTCCATTGTTCTTTTTTTATATATAAATAAGCTGACCCCTCAAAGACCATTGTCCATGGGGTCTAAAAACAGAACAAGCTGCAATGAACTGTCTCCATCAAGCCTTTCAAAGCATTACCCTCCTATACCCTCAAAGAAAAGCAGCAATGCCGACACCTTTTTTTTTTACCATTTTGATACAAAGAAAACAACCATATCAATGGCAAAATTGAAATTCACTTTAACAAAGAGGGGCAAGGAGAATAATCCACCTCAAGTGTTCATTGCAAAATGATGGTATACAAAGCATCAGGCTGAAAGCATAGTCACAGGCTAACCTGATATAGTGGCTTTATGTTGTGATTATTTGGAAGGCAGGGATACTAGTTCATACTTCATACTCTGCTACAACAGCTCATTGCAGATCATATTGATTGTAAAAAAAAAGACGAGCTAGGCATAAATACAATCAGTTCTACTCTGAGGTAATGCAGATTGGTTGATAAGCCTTGCAGCTGATAAATGTAACTTTGCACAATTGACTACAACGTACCCGGATCTATTAACAGAAAAAAACATATCACCCTATCTGTGAGATAAGGAAGAATGGCTCTAGCATTTTACATCAATTGATGCGACGAACCTCACCACCCAGTCTTGTGCTTAGAGGAACAGAACTCTGACTTGAAAGCTGCAAATCGGAAAGGGGAACAGAACCCGTCTGCGAAAAAATCAACCCAACTGAACTATTAGATGTGCTAGCAGATGAAGGGATTCTGCTCAAATAAGAATCCTTCTTAGGCCCTGAAATAAGCTCCGGCCAAAAATCAGAAGAAGGGGAAGAAGGTGCCAATGTAGCCAGTAAAGACCCAACTTGATAAGGAGCCACTGGCATATCGATGAGAGATGATGCTGATGGACTAAATCTTATTGTTCCCACAGGGTGATCAAATTTGCATGCGGACCCAAACTTGCAGTGTCCATTCTGCAAGTAGAATGAACAAGGTTGCATACCCTGTTTACAGGGAAGAATCAATTCACACCAATTTTTAAAAACTAAAAGTATTAAGTTTCTAGGATAGACACTGCATCTCAACATCACAAAACTGTGAAAGTAATAAACTATCCATACGAGATAGCATGCTCCAAAAAAAGAGCTGTACGAGATAGCAGTCATAAGGCTGAGAACAAAAGGAGGAAGCAAAAATAAAAAACAAACTATAACATATTTCCCTATCTGAAGGCCATCAAAACCCCTCCCACAGTACATTATTTGCAGGCGTAAACAATAAAGCTGTTAAACGTGTATGAAGAAATCTCAAATCTGTTAATGATTACCATTACTGAAGCCTTCTCAATCCTACACTTGAGCATTGATTAAAAGTGAAAGCAAAGGTTAAAAGTTTGTCACTTCCGTTCTTTCCTATCTAAGAAACAAAACTTTTAACTACATGGTAGGTAAATTAAAGAAACAGGCTTTCAGACTTCTAGGACAGTCACTCAGTCAATTCCAGGGGTATTTCCAATATATTAATCTCGCCAGACTTACTTTAATAAAGCAAGATTTGGAAGTCAAGATCCCTATAAAATCCAAGTCTAAGTAAGAGCACCATAACAAAATGTCATCTTGGGAATAATACACAAGATAAAGAACAAAACAAAGACATATTAGAGTATTCACATACCGGGCGTAAAGGAAGTCCCATTGGGTTGAGGGCGCAATTTGTTCGTGGCACAACCCTATCTCTGGGATGATGATACCTACAAGATGATCCAAATTTACAATCACCAGTTCTCAAATAGTATTGGCATTCAGGTTCACCTGGCCTCTCTGGGAATATTTGTTCCCTCTGGTTACTGCTTGAAGGGTCAGTAGAAGAGGGCAAGGAAAGATAGGGTCCTACAAGTGAGGCTGTTGAAGAAGATAGTTGCGTTAGTCCATAGAGAGAAGTTGCTCCAACAGCAGGTTGTGCACCAGGAGAGAGTACCGGGCTTACAGGTGCCTGCACAAAGTAAGTCAAAAACAGCTTCACGAATCCCATATATTTTGGCATTATCATAATGCAGCCAACAATGCTGATTATCCTACCGAGTAATGACTCCAACCTGGAATAGGAACCACTCCAGGGGAAAACAGCACAGGACCATAAGCCCCTTGAACATATGAACCATGCATTAGTGGAGGCCTTGCCACTCTCACACCGGTGGATGCTCTCCCATATTGTTCAGGCAAAGGAACTGAAGGAGACTGCACCAACTGATAAAATTGAGGTGCAGATGATGGCATTGATGTACCAGCTGGTTGAGGATGATGGAATTTACATGTAACACCGAATTTACACTGCCCCATTTTCAAATAGTAGGAGCATTCGTCCTCGCCCTGTTAATAAATGCACATTAAACCAGATCTGGATGTTTTCAAGAATACTCAATAGATATATACAAATTGAGAAAGAAAAGATAAGAAGAGATCATCCAAACCGGTCGTAATGGATATCCATATATATTCAGTGGAACGTGGCTAAAGGATCCACCTCCATGTTTTGGATGGTGAAACTTACAGGATGCACCAAATTTACAAGTCCCAGTTTTTAAATAAAACTGCAACGACCACAAACTAACAAGTCAGGAAAATAAAGAAAAATTCCTTGCAGCATTAATTAGAAAAGGGGTTGATTCATTAGCAACAATTTTGCATTTTTCTATAAATATTTTTTTTTTCTTTTACCTGGCATGCAGGTTCCCCTGGTCGTTCAGGGTACTCCCCTGTAGCTCTTACGGCAGCCTCAACCTAAATAGCATCACAACCAAATAAATATGAGTAACTAAACTCGGACAAGAGGCTTAAAGCCAAGTATGAGAGAAAAAAAAAAGTAATCAGCCCAGAGATCTGACAGATCATTAAGGACTAGTATAAAAGAAGGGCTACTCGTATTACCGGTTTTAGAGAAGATGAAGAAACAAGCGTAGACATAAGTTGCAGGCAATTTGTTTAAATCCGGAGCAGAGGACGTCAATCATAACTTGTAAATTAAAGTATTTAGTTTCTATTTTGAGAGAAATATCACATTACAAATATTCTCTCTATCAACGTCCCTGTGAGTTATAAGCAACAAATTCTTGCATTGGTGCGGCACGGAGAGATTATAAGTGGAGAATATTGCTTCATTTATCCACTACTACCGTGATAAGGGCTTATTCCTACTGCATTTTGTAGTTCCATAGTCGATATGAAATTGTTAAATTAAGTTCACTTAGTTTACACCCCATCGGTCGCTGCTAACAGTTAAATGCAACAGCATCAATACATCTTCTCCATTCTATTCCCATTAACCAATATCAGTTGAATGTAAAGAACCAAACAGTGCAAACGAAATCAGATAAAAGAAAGGAAAACCCCATTTATTGAAGCAAATGATAAAAGGATTTTACACTTACCGCGGCACGGTTGCGAGGGTGATTGTAACGGCACCTACCACCATACCCGCATAGACCGGTTCGCATGTAGTAAACACAGTCAGGTATCCCGGGCCGTTCCGGGTACGATTCGGTACCCCTCAACGACAATTGCCACATCGATTCTGCATTACGCCAAAGAGATTCTAATAAAACACCTAATTCACTCTCCGCATGGTAAAACCCTAAATCCCCAAGTAAAAATAAGCTTTGCCAAAGTGATATCGCTACAATGCGGGTAGAAAACCGGCGAAAAAAAGGGGAAATACCTTCCAAGCCAGTTCCGGGACCGGCGGGGCTCCATTCGGGCTGGTGAACTGATTGCGACCCATTCCGTGTCGGATTTCGAACGTACAACTCCATCGAAACGGGTTTTATTTTTCTCTGTTTGGGGGACGGGTTCTGTTACTTCTGAATACCTTACCGAGTACACAGAAAAAAATTTTAAAAAATGGAAGTTCAACGGAGAACAGTGGAAGGTTCTAGACTGATAGGAGAGAGGTCGATCGACGGTGGAAATTAGCTGAAAACAACAAGGAGGAGGAGGAGAACTGGAGATTCTTTGTTTTTTGTTCTCTCTCTCTCTCTCCTTTTCTCTCCAATACCGTACGTCTGGGTTCGGGGCCTTTTTTTAGCTTCGTTTTTTTAATGTTTAGTGATATTAATAGGGGTAAAATACATTCCATGTCACTCCATTATTAGTCAAATTACAAATGAATCATCCTTTTTCTAAATATTATAATCTAGTCACTCGATTAGATGTTGTTGTGAATATGTAACTCGGGTGACTGGTCTAGTTACTTGTTATATTTATCAAATTGGTTCTAATTTAAAAAAAAAATCTATAAATTTAACTCTTTATATTTATTTTTTAAAATCACTTCTTGTTCATCGTTCATCATCATCTCTACTTAGGTACTTTTGTTAGAAGTCTTACATTTGAAATCATTATTAATCTAAACTCGGAAGTCAGTTTTATCAATTCTTTTTAACATTTTTTAAAATTAATGTATTTCATAAAGTAGGATCATGCAAAGAAATAATTAGATAAATCTAACTAAACAACTCGGGGAAAACAAAGATACACTGAACCAACTATTTAAACGGTGAAATATAAGTAACAACAACATTAATAAAGGCTTCAATCTTAATGAAAACAATGATGGAATATCATAAGACGTTGATAATTAACTTTATCACAGCTCAACGTAACATGTTTAGATGGTTACAAGTAGTTATTAAGACCAAAGAATCAACTAGAGAGTTCAAAAAGTAATAAAATCAATATAAGAATTAAACATCCATCAATTGGAGGACACAACTCCAAATTGAACCCGGAAAATAAAACATTTACAATAGAAAGATTAAAATTTGTACGATACAAGTCCAAAAAATGAACATCCATCAAAGGTAGTCGGTGGTTGTGACATCTACCAACGTCAATTATACCGACATAGACAGTGGGAGATTCATTAATTGATTAAGTGATAAAAAATTTTATATTGTATATTTTATACGGGTTTAAATCCTGATATTTATTTAAAAATATATTTTCTTTCTATTTAATCAAAAGGGAAAATGAGAGAAATTGGAGGAAGAAAGATGGTGAATAGAGGGAGTCAGTAGGGTCAAATTGATTTTTTAATAAAAAAGTATATTTAAAATAATTAAAAATAATACATTAAATCAGTTATAATCCATAATAGATTAACAAAATTAACTTAACAGAAATCATATCCGACCTTATTATAAAAATCAAATTAATTAAAATTGATTTAATCTGATTAATCGATTAAACCGGTTTTAAGTGACTTATGCCAAACGCTGCATAGAACAGGCCCTTGTTCTTTACGTTATCTAGTTCCCAGTCCCATGTTTCTCATTTTAAACATTTTCATGATGTGCTGTTTGTTTCTAACACCGTGTTTGGATGATTGGGACATCACTTTTCAACATAAATTCCTCACATTCTCTTATCACTTTTTACACATAAAAATAATAAAATAGAAAAGGCAATACTCATACTCTTGTTGGATTTAGTTTTAAAAAATCTAAAATTAAAACGATGATAAGTTTATATTTTGACATTAAAATTTATAAAATTTTAGTTTAACCCCTTAAAACTTATATAAGTTTAAGCTAAATAATGATAATATTATTTTGAGATCCACTAATTGACTGAATGGTCAATTGTGCTCATATAGCCTCATCTTTTATAGATTCGAATTTCAATATTTGCCTTGAAAATATAAATGCTTTTTGCCTAATAAAGGATGATAATATTATATTTTGATATCTTAAAAATTGTATTAGAAAAATGGTGCAGTAATAATCCAAATATAATAGAATATTGTAAGAAAAATAAATAATAAATTAAAAACATAATCTGAAATTGGACATAATTAAAATCAGAAGATTTTTTGTTGAGGCATGTATGAACAGTTTTCTTAACACAGATTCGTCATTTCTTCAGTGCTTGAGTAACGTTGGACGTTTATCTTCAATGATACAACAACAAACGTTCACAACAATAGCACAATTGCAGTGAACAATCAAACAAAATCTTGCCTTCATCTATCACTAGAAACCAAAAAACGTTTTTCTATGTTGGTTTTCAAAATTTGTGAGTTTTCCAAAGTTTCAAAGATGTGAAACTGACTCTCAACTAGTCTTTATATAGTGGTTGAAAAAATAAATCGTTTGACGAAAATGTTAAACCTTTTGATGAAAAAATTTGTTAAAAAGTTAATAGATACGATTGGATAGATGCAAGTTGTAACGACTCGAATCTTGGGTTAGTCTTTTAGATCTTGTTTCGGGTTGAGCATTTTAATTTAAGTGTTAATAAAATAAAGAGATCGTGAAAGATTTAATATTTGAAGAAAGAAATGACCGTGTTGTGTAAGGATATGTGGTTGAGGACCTATCATGCAATTTTATCATTTTATTTTAGAAGATGGTGTTTTGAAATAAAGTTAACAGAAAAAAGGGAGAAAATTATATATTAATTTATTTATTTCTTATTTTTATCTCTCTACTTTTCTTTTTCTCCTCTCTCCCTCTTTAAATCTTCCAACTCCGATCTATCAAGATTCAGTCGTCCATTGTCAACACCTCTATTGTTATTGTGTTCATCTCGTCGAGACAAGTTCACTAGTACCAGCAGTGTCACCATCAGAACTATCATCGGAGGGGTGAGAGAAAAAAAATTAAGTTTTCAAGATGAAGGGTTTGAGTGCCCAAAATCAGATTTGGAAGTCACCATCGTGCTTGAAAGGTGCCAAAACATAGATCTAGAGCTCGCAGCTCATTTGCCGCTGCCAAAGGCCACCGCAAGCGCCACACCCGCTGTTTACGCGTGGGCGTGCGACAATTGTTGAGGACGGGTGCACACAATCTCCTGTGCACCGTGCCACATACGATTCAGCCTGTTGGGTACACCTACACCTCACCGTATAGGAACGTACCTTGAGGGTACACTAAAGCAATTGTACGCCACGCCGCACCTGATCACTAGCGTCTTTTTGCCGTCGCCGTTGGCGTTGACCGTTATTGACTTTTTAGTGGACCTTACCCGGGGGCTTTCGACGTTTTGAGTTCATTTGTGCAGTCCGTTTTTCCAAATTCAAACATGGTAAATTATTTTTACGCATTTGACCTTGTGATTTGAATAGGGAATCATGAAATTAATGTATTTTTGCATTCGCTTTTATATGAGGATTATTTGGGCTCGAATACTGGATCAAGATGAGCATTTTGGAAGTTTGAGCAATGATTCGTCGATAATTTCTTGAGGTTAGTACACCTCGAACTCTGAATGCTTCATGAGCATCGTAAGTGTAATTGCCTTGCTTGTTATCATTTGCAAAATAGGTAGATAAAAATAAGCATATGTTTAGACCGATATTCGAGACTTGGTAAATGTTGAGATACCTGATGAGCTTGAGAATATTATGAGCTTTAGAGACCGAGTAGGGTCGTTTGAATATTCGTGTAAATATCAGATTGGTTGATTTACATGGTGTGTTGCTTGATATATGAAATTAGAATGTTCGATGGAAATTATACTAAACGGACTGATAATTGGTAATATTCGAATAAATAATCATAAAGTCAAAAATTGATATTAAATAATTAAATGCGTTAGTAAACACACCATAATAACTGTCATAAGCTTTAGGGATCGAATAAAGCCTCTTAACTTCGTAATTCGTTAATTTTGGTTTGAGCTCGTAATTAGGGTATCAGTGCGAGCTTCGGTTGTACCGGTATGCTATTCAACGCCGTATCGATACAGGTCGACCCGTATCGATACTCGGGGAAATTGAGATTTCTAGTAAGTAGTTTCAATATCGGTATGCATGTGAGTCCCGCTATCTGAGGGTACCATATCGATACTCGTATTCGAGTATCGGTACCTGATATACTAAATAATAAATAAATACAAAATAAATATGGAAATTGATGCGCATATTGATAATTGACTTATGCCTTAATAAATGAGATAACGTGGATTAATGGAGACAATAAATGAGATTAATTATATACTTCTCCATAATGTATTAACTACTCGATAATGTAAACTAAATGATGTGATGACGTTTACCAACAATAAGGAGATCATTGGGATCATGTTGCTAGTATGCCAAGTAGATATTTGATTGGTTGAGTCTTTTGATTGATGGGATTTGGATACCCAATGAGAGTATTGCAACACCATGGTTAGAGATGCCGAATGTACATTCCTGACGCTGTGTGCCACCGAGCCTCATTTGAAGATACTCGATGGAGGATTCTGAGTATATAGTGTACGTTTCCGACGATGTGTGGCCTCGAGTCTCACTTAGGCATTGTAGAGTTTAAAGTGTACGTTCTCGATGTTGTGTGCCCCAAGGTCTTGCTCAAAGTGTACGTTCCCGATGTTGTATGACCCCGAGTCTCACTCCAGGTTTGTGGTTCTACTTTGTGTGCTTTTGCCTAGGACTGTCGCTCGATCGAGTCGAGTCAAAATTTTTTAAGTTATTCGAGTTTGCAAGTACTATTTTATGATTCAAACTTTATTTAAAAAATTTCGAATTGAGTTTATGAAATTCGATTAAAGTCGAATTGAGTCGAGTTTTCAAGTTTTTGTACAAATTTAATTGTACAATATATTTCTATATGCATATACTTAGGGCTGGGCGGTGCACATATTAATTTCAATTTTAACGACTTTATATATGCATGAATATTAATATACATGTATATTTCTTCATATTTTCACATGTGATATACATAATATATCATGTAAAATTGACAAACTAGACTTAAATATGAAAACTAATAAACTAATTACTAAAAATTTTGAGTTATTCGAATTTCTATTTTATAATTCAAACTTTATTTGAAATTTTTTCGAGTCGAGTTTATGAAATTACGAGTCGAGTCAAAATGAGTTGGATTTTTTGCCTCGAGTCAAGTCAAGTTTTGCCCACCCTACTTTTGCCTAGATGATCTGATGAGATTTCGGGTATGGTTGAGCCTTGTGAATCATGTGTGGTGACTTGCATGAGGTGAGCATGTGTTTAGACGACTAGAGATAGCGTCACATGTTTATTAATCTTACCTTATTGCTCGTACTAGCTTGCATGCTTATGTTTATAATTAACATGAAGTATAGTAGAGTACATGTGTACCATTGAGCTTTGTAAGCTCAACGCTCGGAATCGTTATTTTTGTGCATAGGTTGAGCGTTGGATCGTGGGATCGAGGAGCACTATCAATACAAGATTCTAGCATGTGGTGATTTCCAGAGCATGATACTTGTATTTAGTGGGTTGTGTATTCATATGACCTTACGTGGTGGAGTCTGTAATTCTTATTTTGGAATTGTATTAATCAAATTGGATGTTCAAAAATTTTAAATAAATTGGAGCTCTTTTGTAATATTTTGATTTTTTATATATATTTTCAACTGTTGCTTTAAATGTTTTTGGGAAATACTTTTTTGGGCTAAACATAGTTTGAGAATTTTTATGGTAACAAATGTGGGCTTAAGACCCAAATGTGGCATCCAGGTTTAAGGAGTTACACAACTTTAAACAAAAAAGTAATAAGTCTATTCACCAGGTGACACGACTTATTATTAGCATGCCTAGTCACCAGGTGATGTGACTTAGCATCAATATTATTCAACCAATATATATTATTAGCATGCCTAGTCAAAAAGGTTGTTTGGCCATTTTTTATTTTTTTTAGGGTTGAATTTTGACGTTGCCTCGACTGATAAGATGACATTTTATTTGGGTATCTTGTTAATTTTCCATGTTTTGGACCTTCATGTTGGATTTGTATATGCATTCGTAATTAGGGACGAATGCGTGATTTATTTTAGGGTTGAACCTATAAAATTTTAAGGGGCGAACTTATAAAATTTTAGCGAGAGCGGAAATGGATTTTTAATAAAAAAATACATAGAAAATTTATATTTTTTAAAAATTATATACGGATTTCAAATTTTCAGGGGCGACCATCCCCTCTAGCCCCCTCGATCCGTCTCTACTCGTAAACATCGTTTTTCATCCACGATTGAGTTGTGGTATTAACCGTTTTGTCAACGTGACACATCATTATATGCATCTGTATGTAGTGTTGATTATTTTTTATCAGATACAGTCTATTAATGATGTTCGTATATATTTTTTTGTTTGTTTGAGTTTTTATCCTTTTTCTTATATGACCATTTTATGATTTGTTGAATAGTTTAAATGTGATTATAAGGTAGTATCTGCTCATGCATATTCTTAACCCTTTGACAATGCGCACACACTTTGCAGACAAAACGATTGAACTCGAGTCTCCTAAAATAAACATCATCTATTTTTCCACTGAAATCACTTGTTGGGTTCGATCATTTTATGATTTTAAGTGATGTTTCAATAGTTATAAGAAATTATCTTAATTATGTGTTTAATTTATTCTCGTGGTCATAACCTTATTAAATTAGTTGATTGGGTGGTAAAAAATATTCATATTATCCATCTTATATGTATTTCAATCCTGGCATTTACCTTGAGAATGTAATTATCTCTCTACTTAATTAAAAAGAAAAAAAATGAGAGAGACAGAAGCAAGAAAGAGGGTGAAATAGAGGAAGTCGATAGGGTCAATTTAAAATATATTTAAAATTATACATTAAATCAGTTATAATCCATAATAGATGGACAAAATTAACTTAACCGAAATCATAACTGACCTTATTATAAAATTCAAAATAATTAAAATTGATTTAATCTGATTAATAGATTAAACCGGTTTTAAGTGACTTATGGCAAACGCTGCATAGAAATACTCCCTTGTTCTTACATTATGCAGGTCCCATGTTTCTCGTTTTAAACATTTCAAGAAGACGGTTGGATGATTGAGTTGTTTGTGTTTTAACACCGTGTTTGGATGATTGGGACATCACTTTTCAACATAAATTCCTCACATTCTCTTATCCCTTTTTACACATAAAAAGAAGAAAATAGAAAAGGCAGAACTTAAACTCTAGTTGGATTTAGTTTAAAAAATCTAAAAATTAAGACGGTGATAACTTATATTTTGACCTTAAATTTTATAAAATTTTAGTTTAACCCTTAAAAATTATATAAGTTTAAGCGAAATTAATGATGATATTATATTCGATATCTACTAATTGATCGAATGATAAAAACGCTCATGTTATTTCATATTGTATGCATTCGAATCTTAACATTTGCTTTAAAAATATAAATACCTCTCTACTTGATAAAAATAACAATATTACATTTTGATCTTTTAAAAATTGATGATTTAATTTTACCTCCAAAATTTACGTTAATTGGAACCATAGCCAAAAGGTTGTTTGACAGTTCTTTTCTTTTTTATTTTTTTCAGCGGTAAATTTAACGTCGTCTTGATTGATTAAAATATCACTTATTTAATTATTTTGTTAATCTTATATGTTTTAAACCATCGAATTGAATTTAAATATGCGCTCGTAATCATCGTTTTTATTCACGATTAAATTGTCTATTGACCGTTTTGTCAACATACCTTATCGTTATATGCATCTTTATGTAATGTTGATAATTTTTTTATTATTTATATTCGATTGATGATGTTGTTCGTATTTTTTATTTTGTTAAATTTTTATTTTTTTTCTTGTATATTCTTTTTATAATTTTAAGTGGCGTTTTATTAATTATAACGTTCGCTCTAATTTTGGATGTAGCTGATTGCAAAAATATATGTAAAATATAAAAAGCGGCTGCTGTATACAACAAAGACCTGAGAGAGTCCCTCCCTCTCTCTCTCTCTGTGCTATCGAATTCCAGCTAATGAGATCGCGCCCAAATATAACAAAACAAAGAATTCCAGAACAGAAACCCTAAACCAACAATAAAATTCCTGAGAGAACACTTCTGTTCAATTCGATATCCCTTTTTTTTTAAGAAAATTAAACCGTCTTGAGGTTTCGGTTAGGTGTTCGGGTTCGGGTTTTGGTTTTTGGTCGAAATTAGGGCAAAAGCCGTCTTTCCCTTTGGTGGGTTTTAGGGGGTTGTGGAAAGTGGATGATTTCGTTAGGGAGTGGCGATGCGAGAAAGGGGCTAGGGTTAGGTGGAAGAAAAATGGAAGAGGATGAGCTTGGGAAAGGAGAGGCTTGCTCATATAATAACAATAACGATGATTATGGTGCCTCCACTGACCCCGAAGCTGATCTATCTTCTCTCGCTTACATAGTAAGAAATTACGGTTTTTTTTTTTTCTTAACTTTTTATTAGCTTGTTTTTTTTTCAAATGTTTTGATTATTTGTGTTGACTTTTTTTTGTTTATATTTTTTTGTTTGGTTTAAGATTGTTATGCTGATTAATTGCAATGTTGGATTTTGTAACTTCAATTTAAATGTGTTTACTGCCAAATTGAGCTGCTTTTAGAAATATAAGATATGAACTGGATTACTAGTATAGTATGTTAGTTTTCCATTCTAATCTTTGGATTATTATTTGGTTCATGATGGAGGAGATATTTAGAGGTTTAACTAAGCGACGAGAATTGTTTTCAGTCTTTATGTCTAATCCAGTCATAGATGAAGCCTTTTTTAATGTCGTGTATTAATGGGTTTTGGGAATTTTTGAGTTTTTGGGTGTGAATTGGAGTATTGGAAACCTGTCTAGTGGAGAAACTTTTATTTTTAAATTTCCGTGTAAGGTTGGTGATGATTAATTATGGTATTATTGACAGTTATGTTGGGGGGTTTGTAATTGGAAATAGGGATAGTAAGATTCAAGAACATTCATTTCTAGAAGATTACTGTGATTTAACTGTTCATGGAGAACTATATGTATGCAGATTTTTCTCAGATGTATTATTACTCGTCTGATGCTTGTTCCTAGTGTCTTTTCATGTATTTTATGATCTCTTAGTGATAGTTATCTTTTGTAATGTTTTTGAAGGATGAGAAAATTCAAAATGTTCTTGGACATTTTCAAAAAGATTTTGAAGGTGGAGTTTCGGCAGAGAATCTGGGTTAGTAAAACACACACAAAAAAAAATCATGGTTCTTATGAGGTCAAGAGTTACCATTGCGTTCTTAATTTCAAATTGATGATTTTTGATTCTTGCCATTGTCACAGGGGCGAAGTTTGGTGGCTATGGGTCATTCTTACCTACTTATACACGTTCTCCTGGTTGGCCTCCTCCGAAAGGTCATCCAAAAGTTCAGAGCTGCAGATCCCCCCAAAATATGACATTGGAGGTTGTGTTTTGTCTCTTTTTCCCCCATTGGAAATATGATTATTTCCTATAAAGAAGAATATTTCTCAGGATCCTGGTTTATTTGAGAAGTCCAAGTTAAACTGGGCGCTTACATTCTTTTGTTATATAGGGTGGCCATCAAAACTCAGTATGTTCGGCAAGTGGTTCTCAGTCACTGAGGCCTGGACCTTCTCCTACAAAATTTGGGACCCTTCCTAAGAGATCGAATGTGAATGATTCGATTGAAGAAGAGGTCAGCATAATATCTTCTCATGTTGATGATCTTGACTCTAGGTGTGAATTTGCAAACAAGAAAGATGCCAATCTGCCAGTGCCAGACCAGAAAATATTGAAGGTGCGAATCAAAATGGGTTCAGGTAACTTGTTGACGCAAAAGAATGCTGCAATCTACAGTGGTCTTGGCCTTGATGTCTCACCATCTTCCTCCTTAGATCAGAGCCCCTCAGAAAGTGAAGGGAGGTATCGGGAGTCTCAAGAGCCATTATCTGAATCTCCAACAAGCATTCTTCAGGTAAATCCTCCCTTATTTTGTAATATTATATAAAGCAAGTTTCTTTCTTGTATCTTCTTACATCTAATCCACCAAAAGTCCTGAACTGATTGGAATTTTTTCCCCTGGATTTTTGAGCAGCTTATGACTTCCTTCCCAGTACCGGAGGAAGCACTACTATCTCCTCTTCCCGATCATCTACTTAACTTTATTGTAAAGGAAAAGATTTTGAAAGAGAATAGATCTAATTCTGGAAAGGTGTGACAAGAAAGCAAAGTCAGTGGAGAAAAAGGATTTTCCAGGAGAAAGGAAGAGTGGCAGGCAAATAAGGAATGACAATGATATTATGCCAAAGAGTGAAGTAGATAGTGATATACTGGCTTGTGAGGAGCTTGTTCCAAAAACATTAAAGCTTCCTCTTTTATCTAATTCATATTCTGCTGCTGACAAGGTAAAAAGTAAGGGCATAGCTAGAAATGAAGATGTCCATGATGTAGCTATGGAGGAATCAGTGAAGCCATCACTTACCCAAGAGAGTGGCTGGGAGAATCCAAGGGCCAGTTCTGCTCAAAAGGTTTTGGAGGAACAAGAGATAAGTGCTCTGGATGGTGTTTCAGGCTGTGCTAGAAAAGATGGGTATAACAAAGTTGAAAAAACTTGTGATTCTGTCAAAGCTGATTATAATACTCTAAAAGGTAGCAATGCTCTGAATTGTGAATTGGTTGATCCTCCTAAGCAGAAGGTCAGCAAGAGAGCTACATCAGATGAGCAAGACAATATGAAGTTGCCTTCTGCTGAGGAGTGTATGTCTTCTGGTGGAAAGAGAAAATCAAAAGACAGTCAACATCATGGCAGTCTAGGGGTTCCCAGAGAAAGCTTAAGGGTTTGTTCTTCTTCAATGCTGAAAAGTAAGCAATCTGCTCATGCTAACCCTTATGCAAACAAAAGGGAACCAGGAGGTCAAAAACTAGAAATGCCATCTCGAAAGGCTGAAGATAGGTATAGAGATCTTTTTGGAGATATTGGAGAATCAGAACCGGAAGAGCACCAAAAAAGTTCAACAGAAATCTGTTCTGATGATTGTCTGGAGGAAGCTGATAATATTGGAAAAAGTACATCATCCATTAACAGTGCACATAGCGATAGACTAAGTGGCAAGAAAATTGAGGATTTATTGGCAACTGAATCACACCCAAGAGCAACCGTGGATGGTTCTTCCAACTCTACCAATGTGAATGTTGCTGGAACTTCCCATGCAATTGCAGCTCCTGTATTGATAAAGGAAAATTGGGTTTGTTGTGATAAGTGTCAGAAGTGGCGTCTTCTTCCAATAAGCATAAATCCCTCTGACTTACCTGAGAAGTGGCTCTGCAGCATGCTTAACTGGCTGTAAGTTCTTTATTGTCACCTGTTCAAATTTTCTGTGAACATAACTTAATGGCTCAGATAAGCAAGTTTCTTCTGCTATTCCTAAGAATCACACAATCTGAATAGCAAAAGTACTGAAAATTAACAGTCATAATCTGTCCTTTAAAAGAAAGAGCACATTGTTATTTATATATGCTACTAACCTACAACCTAACCCTAGTCCTGGAAGAACAAGAACTACTGTTCTAAGTAGCACTTCAAAGAAAATACTTAAAACTCTACTAATAAACTTTTTTAAAAACAAAAACTAATAGGATAAAGAAAACTACTATAAGACACTGTAATCCTATGTATAACCCTTGATAAAATCTTAAATAGCTAATCCACAATTTGCTTGTCTGTGTTCTGCATCACCCCAGCGTTGATTGTTAAACTTTGTGGAGAGGTTGTGGAAAGATATCTCTCCTCGCTCCTTCAAATCTCTAACATTATTTGTTTTGTAAATGTTTAGGCCTGGAATGAATCACTGCAGTATTGATGAAGAGAAACTACAAAAGCTGTTTTTGCATTTTATCAAGTTCCAGCTGTAGAAAATCAAAGTAATCCTGGCAATGTTATGTCTAGATTACCTCAGCTGATGCCGTGAAACCTTACCAAAACCAACAAATTTTGGTTCACATGCTATGCCCCCTGCTGGAAGGAAGAAACATGGTTTAAAAGAAATATCAAATGCAATGGATAATGATGAGCCAACTCCTATGAAGAATAACTTGCAGTCATCAGTTAGATCTAGAAGTCTCTCTGATAGGACTCAGTTCTCCTGTGGTACGTGAACCTGGTTTACATCATCTAAGCAAACGTGATTTGCCTGTCAAGAAAAAGAAAAGTAAGCATAAATTGTTGGAACACAGTTACGATGAAGGTATTCTTTTTAAACCGTTACATATTGTTCTTGTAAAATCTTTTATTTTATAACGATGTAATGTGTTGCTTTTATAAAACATATGAACAGGTGATGCCAAAACTTTCAAAGATGAAAGGCAAAAGGATCGCTGATCAAGATTCTTTAAGGTCCTCCAAGAAAATTAAGGGTGAAAATTTACATTTTGCTGACGAAGATTACATGTCTGAGCATGGTGGAAAGGGGGCGCCTAGCACAAGTAACAGTTTACCTACCACATCAATAGGAAAGGATCAGCCCAAGCACAGTGAACCTTCTTCTTGTAAGAATGCAAAGTCAGCTAAGAAGGACAGGCAACAGATCTCTGGTAAGAGATCAAAGGACAAATTTCAGGTTTCCTTAACTGATGGATCACTTGATCTGTCTAATTGTGATGGTGGTGAAGCTTCAAGAAAGAGGAAAGTTGATGAATGTATTGATGGTCGTTTAAATGCAGGCTTCCCCCGAAGTATTGGCAATCACTTCCAGGATAGCAGAGTGTTTGCAAAGGAAGATTTCAGTGAGAATGAATACAGGAGAGAAAAAAAGGCCAGGGTATCTAAGTCAGGAGGAAAGGATTCCTCTACAAGTAAAAGCAGTGGTAAACTGGAGAAAAGAAGCAGACTGACAAAGAATCACCAGACTTGGCAAGATCTAGGCAGCTCTCTGTCCCAACGGAGTTTAGATGGTATGGATTCATTGAAAAGGGATTTTGGATCTGCCCACCCTTCATTAGCAGCTACTTCTAGCTCGTCTAAGGTTTCTGGTTCACGTAAATCAAAATCTGGTACACATAAATCAAAACCTGGCTTCAATGAAACAAAAGGCTCACCTGTGGAATCAGTTTCTTCATCTCCTATTAGGATTGCCAATCCTGAAAAACTTCCGTCGATGAGGAGGAATGTTGCAGGGAGAGATGAGTCTCGTGATGCTGGTCTTTCTCTTGCTGGTAGTCCAAGAAGAAGCTCAGATGGTGAAGATAATGGTAGGAGCGACAGATCAGGGACAGTAAGGAGGGAAAAATCTTCTTCTGCAGCTCAACATGGGTCCCTTGAGTCCTCTATACATGATATTCAGGATAAGGATAATTGCCAATTAGGTGGCAGTAAAGCAAAGGCACCAATTGAATCTTCTCCTGAGATCAGAAAAGGGCGGTTTATGAATGGTAGTGTAGTCCAAGAGGCCCATTATGCTGGTAAATCAACAATAATGGATGAACACTATTATGAGGAACATCAGAATGACAACCGTGGCAATGCCAATATCTCTCGTCCAAGAAAGTCTGGCAAGGGATCCTCACGATCGAAGGACAGGACTCCTAATTATAAATCTGATTCTGCTGATAAACAGCAAGATTATGTGTCTTCATATGAGGTAAAACCTAGAGTTGGTAGAAACAAATTTCAGGAGAGGCCTGGAGTCAAGTCTGATGAAAGTGAGAATAGATTTTTTGATAACAAAGAATCTTTGGGAAAATTGTCTGGTGAGAGTAGTAAAAGAGAGAGTCAACCAAATTTTTGGTCAGTCAAATGCTAAACCAGATGCCACTGGAGGTCAAGATGTAATCTCTACCGTGAAGCAGAATTTGGTACAGGGTGGCAGTAGTGAAAAATACACAAAGATGTTCCACTCTAACAAATCTGGTCATACAGAAATTGCTTCTGGGAGAGGGGACTCGCTACCATTACTACCCTCAGGAGGAACTAAAAATGAGATACTGATTCGTTGCCCCCGCCCAGTTTCTGGGTCCCAAACAGGAAATGGAGATGATGAAATTCAAGATGATGATGCATTGAAAGTACAAAAGCAAATAAAAAAGGCTGATCAGCAGTGTGGGTCTCAGCACAGTAGTTCGAAGCATACATCTGGTGGACGTAGGGTCAGGGATGTTGATGCCCCAAGTCCAATGAGAAAGGATCTTTCAAGTCAGGCAGCTACCAATGCTTTGAAGGAGGCTAAAGATTTAAAGCATCTAGCTGATCGTGTCAAGGTTTTGCTTTACTGTTTTCTTGTCACTTATTTGTTGCATTATTGTCCTAGCCTCTATCAATATTTTTATTTTATTTTCTTAATAAAAATCCACTCAGAACTCTGGATCATATGTGGAGAGCACTGCTCTTTACTTCCAGGCTGCACTGAAGTTTCTTCATAGTGCTTCTCTACTAGAATCTTGCAACGGTGATACTGCCAAGCATGGCGAGATGATTCAGTCTATGCAAATTTATAGTAGCACAGCAAAACTCTGCGAGTAAGTTAAACATTAGGTGCTCTGCTCGGTGTTCTCTTCCTTTTGTAATCCTAAGTTGCTAGATGTTGTTGGAGCTTGATCTTTTATGAGCTTTAACATGAAAATCTTCTGTTATTGCATATTGTTTCAGGATTATTCATTTATTGGCACTTGCTTTTATTTATGTTTCTTTACCAATTAATATTCAGGTTTTGTGCCCATGAATACGAGAGATTAAAGGACATGGCTGCTGCTTCTTTGGCTTACAAATGTATGGAGGTTGCTTATATGAGAGTAATCTATTCCTCTCACGCCAACGCAAATAGAGACCGACGTGAGTTGCAGACAGCTTTGCAAATGGTTCCTCCTGGTAATTCAAAGAACCCAGCTGAAATCTTCCTTCTAGTCTGTGTCTCGCATATAATTGCAAATTGTTATTTACTGGTTCTTCTGCACTTACTTGGTAATCGGGGAGCACGAGCCTCTGAAATTTACTCTGGAATTTTGGTGCTTCAGTTGTGAGAAGACCTCTGCATAAGTTGTTTGCATCTTAGAAGCAGAGCTGAAATTGACTGCACTGCATGAATGATTAATTTGCTTGCTTACTGTGTGTGTCTTTTTGTTTACATGCCGTGGAGTTGTTCTTTGGTATCTTCTTCTGAGAATCTTCAGACACATTTCGTTTTGGTTAATTTGTGTTGTTTTTGTTCACACATGCATATCTGTTCTATTTTAGGTGGAGAACTCGAGCATGTAAATCATCAGTGTTCTAGTTCTATTTGACATGTGAGTTGTTCTAGCTTTTACAAAATGGTGTTGGCCTATTTAGGACAGGCCTTGTGCATGCATATCAATAGATATTTTCAAGTAAGCACTCATCTGTTTCTGTCTTCCCAGCCCTTTAATGACCTTTTCTCTTTTGTATGTTACTTTATTCACATTAAATTTCTTTATAAGTAATGTTAATACTTTTACTGATTAAGACAAATTGATGAAGTTAATTTAAACTTCTTTTCTTGATATTGGTTCTTGTTTCCATATCAGGCGAGTCTCCTTCTTCTTCTGCCTCTGATGTTGATAATTTAAACCACCCAGACAAGATTGCTTTTCCGAAAGGCGTTAACTCTCCCCAGGTTGCTGGAAATCATGTCATTTCTGCTCGAAACCGTCCTAACTTTGTGCGGTTGCTTAATTTTGTAAGTCTAGTTTTTCCTGTATATAAGTTGAAAGTATAATTTTGTGATTTTGATATGGTATGAGAATGAAAGAAGATCCCCCACCATCCCCAAACAAATATACACCTTTATCTCTAAAAAAAAAAAAAAATTTTTTCATTTGTTCTAATGCCCTAAAGTCTTTCTGGGCTTCTGGTTAAACTATGTTGAAATTGCATGTGTCCTACAGGTTTATGTATTTAAAGACTTTTGTGGTTATTCCCATCAACTGTGTGCTTAGTATCTCTTTTTTTTTTTGGATAAATTAATAATAATATTATTAACTTTGTCCATTGTCTCTCTTATAATCATATTATTATTAATTATTTTTTTCTTACTGTAATGTATCATGTCATTTTGCATTCTATCTTATTTTAAGCTCAGTGACTTATAGTAACTAAAACCAAATGGATGATTTGCAGGCACAGGATATAAATTATGCAATGGAAGCTTCCAGGAAATCGCGAACTGCTTTTGCAGCAGCCAATGCAAGTTCAACGGGGGGTGGAGAGGCTATATCTTCTGTGAAGAAGGCTCTTGATTTTAACTTCCTAGATGTTGAGGGAGTTCTACGTCTGGTACGACTGGCAATGGATGCCATTAGTCATTAAGGGGAAGGGGGTACTTGTTGGTAAGGGTGGTTTTATACTAGGAGGAATTTTGTAATGATGGTTTATCGTTTGGTATGATGATCTAGATCTGAAAAGAGGAGTTCGGCAGTTCTTCCTGCTTCGATCCTGAACACTTCCAAGCTTGCAAGTGCTTGTTTTCTATCACTCACGGTACATGTGTGCTACACAAGATAAAGCTGGGATTTTTAGTATATTTTTTTTTTCACTAGTGTCAACTGCTTTCTGATGTGGAACAAGCTTTAATTTCCTTCTTAAGATGGTGTTGAGGATATGGGATTCATAAGGTTTAAATGTAAAATTGTTTTAAGCTGTATAAAATTATACTAAAAAGAACTGTGGTTGAAGAAATAATTTTGTATAAAGATAAGAGAACTAGAATTGTAGATTGAGGTGGATTGGTTTGCCATTTTTCAGCTCAGTGTTTGCCAGCGGCAGTTCTAGCTCACTTGACATTAATTTATCCATACTATATTAGTTAGAGACCTGTTTAGGACAATACTGGTAAATGCAGCAGCATGTGTTTTCTCGGTTCAGGCACTATGAAGCAGAGCACTTCGCAGGTTTGCTACACTTCCTGTTATAAAAATTAAAGTTGGACAAATTAAGTCTACTTTATTTCCTCGTCCTTTTCCATTTTCTTTTCTGTTTTCTTTAAGTCTCACCTTAATTATTCATATTTGTGCAGGTCAGCTGTTGTAGTGCCCGTCATTGTATATACATGTGAGAAAATGTATGGGAAAAAATTGGTGGTGCTAGAGATCCAAAGAAGGTTGCTGGAGTGCTTTATTTTCTTTTCTTCCCTATAAAGGTTGGTATGCTCATTATTTCTGATTGCTTAATATTTTGGCATACCATTGTTTCCAACATTCTTATTTTGTGTTTGTGTGTATCTATGTACATATATATGGGATAGGATCCAATTATACAATGTAAAACCTTCTAGTTTTACGCTGATTTTGGACCATTGGATGAGTATAAATTGATGGCTGAGATTAGGGATGGACCAAATTTTTTTGGTATAATAGCAATTTAGGTCTTTTTTAATTTAAATATTAGTCAAATAAGACCTTTGCTCCTCTCAATTTTTTAGATTTGAAGGCTTCTTAATAGACTCTTCCCCTGAATGTTTGATCATAGCTCCGTCACTAATTGAGATTAAAAGTTGAAAAGATTTTTAAGGGTAAAAAAGAAAAGTGAATAATCTCAACCATAAATTTTTAGTTTATGGTCCAAAATCAGTGTAAAACTTTTTAGTTTTTACGCAAAGTGGATCCTAACCCAATATATTTATGTTTATGTTCCATAAACATACATATTTTTTGTAGGATTCTCTATGTGGGGAATGTAGCAAGTGTTTATGTTGGTGGGAGAGCATTATATATATATATATATATATATATATATATATATATATATATATATATATATATATATATATATATATATATATTCAAGGGGCCTTTTTGATGCTGATTGGTAAAAGTTCTTCCAGTGGACATCAAGGAATTTACTTATCATGAAAATTACTGATCATGTTTGTTTATGTATGTAACAAAATTTTGAAACTCTTAACTTCCGACAGCTTTTCTTCTGTGTATATTTAATATCAACTCTTGATCAATAAAATTGGAGCTGTTATTATTATTATTATTATTATTATCCAAAGCAAATATATCAAGAATTCAACAAAATATTAATAAAAAAGTAATGAAACTAATAACAAAAACACCTATTTGGGTAGTTCAAGTAGGAGTTAAAAGCACTTGGTTATAGAATGTTGCTTTGCTTATAATATTAAGAGATCAAAAGAACACTCTTAATTTAATTATATATAACTCTAAAATCATTCAAAATTTTCATTTTTGTATCTAATTTTTCAACAGTTAGACATGAAGTTGGTAAAATAATTATTATCGGTACCTCTTTTTCTCAAAAACGAAATGTTTTAAACGCTCCTGAAAATTTTTATTTTCACTGAACCATTTGTATCAGTGTATTAAAACCCCGATTCATGGATTTCGGTCCGAAAAATTAAAATAAGAGGATCGAACAATTTTTGTCCGACTCTCTACTCTACAATGACGTGACATAATAAGACATTACATAACACAATAAAAGCATGGTAAAATTTTGATACACAACTTATGTAAAACTAATTTTACACAATTTGTGTATTTACACTAAAAAAACTCGAATTCTAAATTTCTAACTTAACGCTAAAAGACTAAACCCTAAACCTTAAACCCTATAATTAAATTATAAACACTAACCTTAAATTTTAAACCATACAACCTAAACTCCTAAACTTCAAACCTTAAACTAAAATACTAACCCCTAAAACTAAAAAGCACGTGTGTCTATGTTTCAAAGTTTTTTTTTCTATAAAAACATCGTATGGAAAAGAAGTTATTTTACTAAATAATTCAAAAATCTTAATATTTTAAAATATTTTTTAAAAAATTATTATATATAACAATTATTTTATGATATATATTTTTAATTTTTATTTTTATAATAGTTCGAATTTTGATGATTTTAATTTTTAATACATGGTTTTTTTCTTCCTTTCTATTCACACCACGTCATCTCATTATAACGGAGAAATATAACGGACTAACAGTAATATTTCTTCTGTCCTATTCAATACGTCCTGCATTAATTTTTTTTGATATTATTAGTTTAAATTTATTATTAATAAAAATATAAAAAAATTATGAACTAAAAATCTTCAATCAAATAATTTAAAAATATATATTTTATAAAATTTAATTAACTAAAATATTTAAAATAATTATAATTAAAATTTTAAAAATTAACTTTTAAAAAATCAGTAACAGAAATATTGAATAAGACAAAGGGAGTAATATTTTTATACTTCATAGGCCAAATTGATTTAAAAAAAGGAAAATTCAATGTCCAAAGTGAGAGAAGCCCCAACTTTGGGGGGCCAAATATGCATTTAACTCCATTCTAAAATCACCTCATAAACAGGATAGCCGATTCCTTCACGTATCGGTGGGATTTCCAACTCGTTTGTTCCCTTGACTCGCATGAAGAAAACAATCATACCGAGTGAAAATTCAGAGTTCCTTGGGAAAACGAAGGTCTACTCAATATATAAATACAGAAAATTCAGAGTGATACTAATCAAATTTCAATAGTTAAAAGTTTAAAAAACTTTCTTCAACTTTACATAATAAAAACCACCTTCACCTTTCTGAATATCCATCATACCCGTCGTCGCCGCCGCCGTCCCCAGAAAACCACTTAAACAAATCCCATATGTCCCATATGCATTTTAGGCCAAGTACCTAAACGTGTTAGGATTCTCCTTGTCTCTCTCCAGATAGTCTCTTGTGATGAGGTCTTCCATCCTCTTCTTGATTGCTTTGATATCAGGCTGCAAATTCCAAACCACATCCCACGTGTTTCTATCAATTTATTACTAATGATAAACTTTCTAATGCCATGGCTATAGTATAGGAGCATATATATTTAATTAATACCTTGAACATGCGACTCAACTGCTCGACACATTCTGAAACTAATTGCTGGTGGCCTAAAACCTTTCTACTCTTCATTATGCGCACGATTGCAGCATCAATGGCATAACGCCGATCTTTATCAACATCTTCGACCACTTTCTTCCTTTCATCCACTGGTGGGAGAGGAATCTACATAGAGGATAGCATACAGAGTCAAAATCTTGTCATACCAGAAGATACTAAAGGCAATGATAATATAAAAGAGGGGATTGCAAGATCATTGCAAACCTTAATCCTCCTCAACTTGTCGGTGAACTTGTAGTTGAACTCAAAGCAGTCACTCTGGGAGATGGTTTTTGTGCTTGGCTCTTTTGTTAGAATCTTATACTTGGCACATGACAGCGAATGTAGCAATCTAACCAAGTCATCATGGGTCAAATTCAACTGAGCCATAATCTCTGAATAGCTCAGCCGATCAGAAGCATTAAAGAGCAGAAGGACAGCAGCCTGTTTACATAGGCAACTGGAAATTAGATTATACCATCAAAGTTGAACACCATATACCATCAAGAGACAGACATGAATGCAAACCACATCATAATTTTTTTTTTTAAATTAAAGAGTGCAGAGTTCAGGAGTCAGTTTACCTGATATGTTGAAACAATCAGTTCAATGTTTTTCTGTTCAAACTTGCCATTAATGTGGCAAGTACCCAACGAGTATATCCATGTAAGCTTTCTATGTTTTGTTTTTGTTTCATAAAATCCTTTGAACACTTCTACACACTTTACCTGAAACAATTATAATCCTAAATATAAATAAAACTTTCGACCATATTGCAGAGAAAGATATTCAATATTGTCATCATGCAGATAACATGCTTGAAGTCATTACCATCTCAGCAGGGAGATTGAGATCAAAAGATTTATAACTTGGCCAGAACCCTGTAGTAAGAACAGTAACTGTTAAATCAATCCCAGGATGTGCAGCTGCATTATTCCTAAGATAGTCCTCAAAGCTGGCTTGGTTTTCCCTTGCCAACGTCAGATCCGTGACCTGTTAGAAAGGCAGAACACAAGTTTCATCACAATTTTTTTATTAAAAAAATCAGAGCAGACAAACACTAAACTACAGAAACACAGGCCTACTCACCATGCCCTCCATCTTTGAGGTGAACTGTCCACCGCATTGCTGCTTTAGCTTAGTCAGAATACTCCTTTCATGATCATCATTGGCACTACGATCAAAAAGTAATCGGCGTGCAAGCTTCTTCCTGTCAATGATTTCACATAGTAAAGATAGGATCAAAATGAAACATGAAAAGTTGCACCATAAATGGTTTTTCCCATTCCTGACAAGTGATATGAAACTAATTGACAAAAAATTAATAGCCTCACCTGTAGAATTCGGCAAAGAGGTCTTTATCACTAATAAAGGCAAGAAGCTTAACTACCTATAGAAAACAAACAGATAGTTAAGAATCAATTTCAAATCACCATAAATATAATATAAAATTGATAAGCTACCTTCTCGAGTGTCTCTTCGATGGCTTCATCACTTAATTTCTCACTTCCACCCTTCTTGAGGATATTATCACAGAAAGTAGCCAAAAGCTCTGCACTTGAACTGCCAGTAACAGTTTTGTTGCAGAATACCTCAAAAGCCTCTTTCAAAGCCTATGAACATTTCAATAAAACATGGGTCAGGGGAAATGATGGGACATGATCCATAATAGGTATTTAAGACTACAATTTACAACACTAACCTTGTGGAAGAGAGTATGGTTTTGAAAACAGTCGGTCACGTATGCCATATACTTATCATGAAGCTCGATTATTTTCCTGATAAGAACCTGATAATAGCATACAAATTTTCAACATCTATACTGATTTCAAGAGAATCCATTGCAATAAAAGTTGGGATATTTACCTGTTCCTGTACGCCTGAGGCACTTGAGGTCTGTGGAAATGAGCAACTATTAGCACTTAAACAAGAAACAGGTGAGTATTACAACCAATAAACTATCTGTAAGTTATCCAAGAAGTGTTAGAGCTTGAGGGGAATGTAAGTTGACGAGAAGTGTTAGAGTTTAATTTAATGTGTAATTAGAGTTTATTTCTAAGTCAGTAGTTTAGATTTATTAGAAGTTTTATTTAAATTATGGATAAATATTATTTAAATTATAGATAAAAGTATAATTTTAGTTATATTAAAACTCTGTAATTGCCTATTTAAAGGCTCACCTTATACACATTTGATTAAGAAGAATAAGTGAAAATACAGAGAAACACATTGTTCTCTGTTGAAAAATATTATTTTTGTTCTATCGTTAAACTGTAGCTTTTTATATTTTATTGTTCATTGTTCACCGGCGTTTATCTTCTCCGGCCACCATGGCCCCTTTCTCACATGGTATCATGAGCCAACAACGATCTTGATATCGTCACCACTGATGGCATCTCTAATCTGAAACAGATCGACGATCTAATTTTTCAGATGCACGTCGTTTTTCTTTTCTGCTTCTATCATTAGACCACACTCATTACTCGGCTTCTTTCTCGTCGGAATCTTACATCTATGGTGAAATTTCTACTCGTTTAATTTTGTTATTTTGTTCTCTATTTAATGGTTCTATCTTAGCCAATAAAAAAGAAATATGAAAAGGTTATAGTTTAGCCTTAAAAACTATTTGGTTCTATCTTAGCCATCCATTGTAAAAGATAGAGAAAAGGTTATAGTTTAGCCTTAAAAACTATCTGGTTCTATCTCAGCCATCAATTATAAAAGATAGGAGAAGAGGTTCTAGTTTAGCCTTAAAAACTAGATAATATTTTTTAAGGGATTCTACCTCAAAGATCCAAGCTATAATTCTAGTTTGTGCAACTACCAGCTTGAGGGGAGTGTAGATTCCTGTGATCATTGTTGAATGGAAGCAGCTACTTAGTCCGTGAATGACAGAAAAAGCTGGAAGACATCTAAGAAGATGCAAAAACCTGAAAAAGATCATCACTGACAGAGAAAAAAGTGAAGACATCTAAGGAGGGTGCGAAACCAATAACAACAGAAAGTTGGTAGACATTTCAAGAATGATGCAAAACCAAGTAGCATCATTTGCAAATTTTCAACAATGGCGTTCAAAGAACAACATGATTATGTCCTAGTTGTTCAACACAATGGCTCCCAAAAAGGGGAGATTCTTTCTCTAAGAAACATCGGAAGAAATATGAGTAGGGCGTCATCAAGATTCAAGCCGGTGCTTTACTACGTTTGCTCACCACTTGAGGGGGAGTGTAAGTTATCCAAGAAGTGTTAGAGCTTGAGGGGAATGTAAGTTGACGAGAAGTGTTAGAGTTTAATTTAATGTGTAATTAGAGTTTATTTCTAAGTCAGTAGTTTAGATTTATTAGAAGTTTTATTTAAATTATGGATAAATATTATTTAAATTATAGATAAAAGTATAATTTTAGTTATATTAAAACTCTGTAATTGCCTATTTAAAGGCTCACCTTATACACATTTGATTAAGAAGAATAAGTGAAAATACAGAGAAACACATTGTTCTCTGTTGAAAAATATTATTTTTGTTCTATCGTTAAACTGTAGCTTTTTATATTTTATTGTTCATTGTTCACCGGCGTTTATCTTCTCCGGCCACCATGGCCCCTTTCTCACACTATCATCTATTTTTCTCTCAATGGTTGGGAAGTATTAGTCTGTAGGTGCAGGGATTTTTCCCCCTTTCCCCCAAAGAGAGATAACAAGGGAAAGTTTGCAGTTGGCAAAGTCAAAAAGGTATATAAAACTTAATGGTAAGAGAAGTGCAAAACCATCGTAACAGATACCTAACTGATACACTTAAATACCACTCATGCAATCCTCTATTAGTTAAAAGAAAATGATTCCATCCCTACAAACACACAATTTTATCCAGGAAAAAAAAACTTTATGAATTATCTAACCTGGTTACTTGCTGCATCTTCAACCTGTTGAACCAAGGCATTACCTTCAGCAGTAATATGCTGCAAAAAAAGGCACTTAGACATGTTCAGTAAAATCATGGAGTAACATAAGAACGATGGCCATTGATCTTGCAGAATAGAATAAACAGAAAATTCAGACCTGTTTGAATATATTCGCAACAGGATCCAAGCCTTTGGGTATTTTACAATAAAGCCTATACATTCTAGAAAGATCCTCCACCTAGAGAGTGTAAACAAAGTCAAATAAGTATCTGATATATATATATATATATATATATATATATATATTTGCTAAATCAAACAGCCAGAAGCTAAGCCTTGCTAGCAAAGAAAGGACGTTGAACAATACCTTGTCATCTCTAAGCAAGGCTCTGCATCCTGAGTGCTCCTTTTCAAGTAGCCGATTTGCATACACGACCAACAACTCATGTTGCACTTTCTAGAAACATAATAAACAGCTATTAATAGAATGTTAATTCTTATTACACTATTCCATGTCATTGAATACATAAAAAACGTGGAATCTCAATTTAACAAATGCGCAACCTTAAAAGAATTCACATAACTTTTATCGTAAAATCTTAGTGACAACTTTCACAAGTAAAAAATATGCATTTATGTCCCCTTTCATGGAGGACAACTAAGCTCTCGATTAAGCTACAAATTTCCATACATTCAACTGACCTCTGACAATTTTGTCTCACTGCTTGAATGCAGGTAGTGAGACACTCTGTCCCTTTCCTTCCTCAGGCATTCTTCAGACTGCAATTAGCTTAAAATAAACGCTATCAGAACCATCCATGTTAATCAGGGTAAAAATCTTATATCCTATGAAAAATAAGAACGCAGGAAAAATTTAGAACTTGCCTTCAACATGTAATCTGGACAAGAATCTTCCTCGATCCAGCTTGATGCTTTCCGTGAATAGTAAGCACCAGTATCCTGAAGCATGGCTCCTTCAAAATCATCCTCATAACGTTCCATCTGTCCCATTCCAATCTCAACAAAAATATCCAAGACATTCTTCAGTAATGCTCGGTCTATCTGCTCTCCCTCACGCTCTTTATCAATCTGATATGAAGTAATCGTCCCTCTTAAGTTTTATATTCAAAACGTGAATTAAATACGGTTGACCATGATGCAGTGATGTAAACTTACAAGGGCTATTACAGCATCTCTGACATTTTCATGAACTTCCTGATATACCTGAAATGAGTAAAACATAATATATATAGTTAACTAAAAGTATATTGGATAGGTAGCTAACTCTCAAAATCCAACTCATTAGCAGAATCAGTATCGTATAAAGGTGTCATTTGAAGAACTAATAACAAACCATATCACGGAAGCAGGTCAGCCCAACTTCATTAAGTGCAGGGAGTGACCTCCGGGCTATGAAGTAGCGATCAAGATAATGGAAGAAGCGTGAGAGCCACCTGACCATTACTTTATGGTTGGCCCATCTTTTAACAAGCTCCCTCAGCATGAACTCATCATGCTTCTCTCTTAAAGATGGTAATACCTGATTTTAGAAAAAGAGGAAATTTGAGAGAAATCACATAATTAGCACAAAAAGTAGATAAATAGCCTTCATATATTATTGGAGAAAACTATTAAAACTAGAATTTAGAAATGTATACAGCAATAACACCAAATTCCTTACCGTTGAAGTAATATATTCTTCAAATGCCTCACGATACTTATCGTAAAGCTGTTGAGAATAATCGTGAGGTGGCTTTTGAGTACACATGTTGTAGATGGTCCTATAGTAGTTTCAATTAAGGAAAGATGATAAGGATCAAGATATCAGATAACTAAAGCTAATAAGCAACTGGAAAAACAAAATCAGCAAAACTTGAAAATAAGTAGTGAGGAATACGTATAAAGCATCATATATTCTTCTGAGCTAAATGGAGGCTCCGGCAATCCTTCCAAAATCCTCTTCAGCTTTGTAATCCCCTTATGCATATAATCCCATCCCTGATCCAATTCAATAGTCTTGCGCTCCATTGTCCTAAAAGTGGAGCAAAGATTTCTTCAAGTTAAAACCTGTAAAAGCCCTAGCATTGACGAAAAAACATGGGAAAAAAATCAAATAATCAAACCCTAACATCAATATTAGCAAATAAATAATCCAGCCCTCTATATAGATGAACCGAATAATAATATATCAAAAGATGAAGGTCAAACATTGACGTAAAACCCTAACAACAGAGCAGAAAAAGGCCAACAATCAGCAAAAAACATAATTTCTACACAATGTCATCTCAAACGAAACGATATCCACAAATAAAACATACTCAAATAATCGATCAAGCAACACAAATTTATAAAAAAAACCTAAAAAAATATTGAAAATACTGAAAAACTAATCGATCAGGCAAAATTTCAATAATCGGAAAGAGCGTACCAGAAATACGATCGAAAAGGAGTACAAAAAGAAACCCTATCGCTGAAGAGGAATCGAGTCGGAAAAGGGGATTGGGGTAGACGAATGGTTGCAAAAAGGCAGTCGAATGAATGTATATGAAGAAAAGAGGGCCTTGTTCTTCTTCTTTTTAGCGAGAATTTGTTTGACAATAATTAGATTTCGACCCCAATTGAAAAGTTAGCCCTTTTTGAGCTCTGACCTCCCCGGATTTCGCCTTCGCTACTTTAGTGCTTAAAAGATTTGGGTTTTGATTTGAAGAAAATTTGGGCTCTGGTTTCATCCTACTTCTACTTGTTTTTCACTTCTCATTGGGCCAAGAAAGAATTAGGATAGTAATAAGAGAGATATTTATATATAGGTAAACTATTTTTTGTCCTAAACATTCACTTTGTTTCTGTTTTAGTCACTTAATTTTTAATTATTCAACTTTTCTAATTTATTTATTTTTCACTCAAAATTAAGTGTCCAATGTCGTTTAAATTTTTGGGGTAAATTTATACAAAAAGCCTCTGAAACTTTTATCCTAAACCCATATTTTAGGGCCCCTTTAATTCACTGGCGTCAAAATAATTTCTTCCAAATCTGAATGATGGGGAGTTGGAGAATGAGGAGAAAAGTAATATATCTCGATTTCATGATGATCAAATGATATAGAATGAAAATTAGACCAAGATAAAGTCGAAGCTTTGATTTGAGCTTTGTCGATTTTAAGGAAATTTTAAAGAAAGCTAAGTTGAGAAGAAGAATGAGGGGAAAATGAGAATGTTTTGGTATTAGCTACGTTGTAAATGATGATTGACGGTGACCAAATGGTCATTAAAAAAGATGTTGACCATGTAGAAGAAGGATAAAATATTAGGTTAATTTCATCAATAAAACTATCTAAAACAGGGACAGACGCAAGACTTTATGTTGTGGGGCGAACTTCTAAAATTCTATGTGGGAGAACTTATAAAAATTTCAAGGATGTAAAAATAGATTTTCAATAGAAAACACATATTTTTTAAAAAAACCTTCTAAATTATATACGTATTTTAAATTTTCAGGGGCGACCGCCTCCTCCAGTCCCCCCTCAGTCCATCCCTGCTCCAAAACACAATATTTTGGTAATCCCGTTAAGCAACTAATAGTTGGGGTGACAAAAATAAACAAATTTTGAAAGTTGGATGATAAAATAAAAAAAAAATTGGAAGTCAGAGTAGCCAAAACAGAATTAAAGTAAAAGTTGAATGACTGAAGGGTGTAGTTTACTCATATTTTTACTCCACGTTAGTATTGTAGTTGAAATACTTAATAGAGTTAAACGTTCACGTTAAAAAGTAAAGGATCAAATTGCGTATATATAAATCTCAAATCTAAACATCGTAGACGGGCCAAAAATCATAATTTAACCAACATGCAGTAGATTTTAGATTCAATTATTTAACCTATATTTGACTAGATTTTTTTTTTTTAAAAAAGCATTGTAACTAGGGCTAGGCGATCGATCGAGTCAAGTCGATTCGAGTAAAAAAATTGAGTTATTCTAGTTTATAAGTCATATTTTACAATTCAAATTTTATTTAAAATTTTTCGAATCGAGTTGAGTTTTTGAGTTTTTGTACAAATTTAATTGTAATTGTTTATAATGTTATGATACATATTGATTTCAATTTAAACGGCTTTCTATATTCATATACGATATATGATATACATATATATTTCTTCATATTTTCACATATGATATACATAATATATCAGGTAGAATTGACAACTCGACTCAAACTTGAAAACTAATAAACTAATTACTAAAATTTTCGAGTTATTCGAATTTTTATTTTATATCTCAAACTTTATTTAAAATTTTTTGAGTCGAGTTTATGAAATTACGAGTCGAGTCGGATTTTTTTGCGTCGAGTCGAAAAATTCGATTTTTTAGTCGAGTTTTGCCCACCCTTAATTGCAACTGTAAGACAAAAATATTTTGTCTCTTTTCGGTACCTCTAATTATTCTCCAACACTAAAAAAATCAAATTTTAAGTCATAACCCTAAATTTTATACGATTAACTTAAACCCTAAAAAATACACCTACCTTAATTTCCCTAAACTATAATCATAAATCCTAACTTTAAACCTAAACCTTAAACTTTAAATCTAAATTTAAGATTTGGGACATAAATAGAGCAACAGAAAGGTGCAAATGATTTACATTCGCAACTGTAACCCTTGCAGGCCGGGGCAAACGTTGGGAAACGACAGGTCTTTACTAGGAATTAGGTAAGATAAACAAATGTACAATTCCTATGACTTGACAATTATAAACATAAGAGCTAACTAAGGCCATTTGTAAAAAAAAAAAGAAAAAAAAAGCGCTAACTGAAGTCCAAGGACTTGATTAGAAACTATCTTCGTTTTCATATTCAAATGCGCAAACATGGAGCACGTGGAGAACATTTTTCACATTCCAATGACTTATCATCAGCCCTTCTTTGTTTTTCAAACATAAATTTGCTGTGGTTTGTAGCTTACATGACAAAAGGAGTTTCATATTTGTTGTTTGTTTCAGTTTTTTGAAGAAAAATGAGTCTTCTTCTTCCAGGAGTGGAGGGAGACCAGGTTATTTGGTCACGAAATTAAAAATTCAAAGCCCATTGTTTGATGATATATAAGTGGGGAGTGGACCCTTTGAAAGTTGCCACATCAGCTTTGTCACCATACAAGAGCTAGAAGATCTTCAGACATCCCAGATTGGCTTTTCAATGACTGAATCGCCATTATGTGGGAGCTGCTGTTGGAAAGGGTTTAGCATTGGCAATCTATGTTGTTGAAGGTGTTCTCCATTCAAATTGGTTGGCCTCGACCCTCCGATCCCCATGAAATCGAGCGTCGTCATGTTACTTCCTCCGTCACTCGGTCCAAATATCGACGGCACCGTCGAGTTCCTTTCCATCGCCTGCGATCTTCCTAGTAGTAGCCCCGAGCTATCACTGTTATCTCCGAGTTCCATGGTGTTCATCAAGCATTGGTTTCGTTCCAGTCCGTTATTGAACATGTTGGTGGTGAACATTCCCGTATCGGTCATTGCTCCTGTGGTGACATTGAAAAGTTGTGACATTTCGTTGGGGGATTTTTGCATGAGCGAGTTCGAAAATCCTCCTTCGCTCATCCCGACCATGCTCGACTGATGATCGGTGTTTGACGGGAACTGATCGTAAGATGTGTTTTGCTGCTGAAGGCCTTTAAAAGACGGCGGTCTAATTGATTGGTCGGGGCCGGCCATGCTACTAGCAAAGCTTTTTTGCATCATGGGTGGGTTTATACTATTACTTGCGGTTGCACCCATTTGAGCTGCTTTCTGTAGCAAAGCTGTTGCAGACATGTGGGGTGACCCGGCAACTTGGCAACCACTTATGCTGTCCTGCAAATAATTGAAGCTAGATGAGCTATTCGAACTAAGTTGTAAACTCGAGGGCGGCGAGGAAATGCTTCTCGGACCACCGAATAGACTGCCTGAGCTACTCGAAAACATGCCTCCTCCCATGTTCATGGGCTTAAACGGCATCGGTACTAGCTCCTGAGGAAGGGACTTGAGTGGGTTCTTTGAGTCGAAGCTGTTGAAATCGGATATTCCAATAGATGCATTGGCATTACTCATCGGCATTGATGGCATCAACTCCGGATTCGATGATCCGATATTGTTCATCAGTGCTCCATGGTTTACCTTGTTGTTCTCTTCGGCTAATGCATCACAGAAGGCTCTGTGTGTGATGAAACTGTCTCTCCTGCATAAAGAACAAGCAGTGGGGTCGAATTATGTTCGAGACCAGACAGATCTTGAAGTAACATGATAACTATCAAACATCAAAAAGGAAACAATTGTCAGCCAATATTATCCAACAGTTCTCTAATCAGCAAGGCTTAAAAATGATATAATCAACAATGTCTTAAAGTTGAGTACATAAATTAAACCTTGAGAAGATGGTTCCACAGTCACATTTGTATTCCTTAGTACCACAGGTCTTCTGATGAGCTTTCCAATCGGATTGAACCGCGTATTTCTTCGAGCACTTGTCGCACTTCCACTTCTTCTCCCCATGCTTACGGCTGAAATGCTTCTTGATCCCGGTGAGGTCCCCTAGCGCACGAGCCGGGTTGTGGTGGACACAACTAGGCTCGGGGCATATGTAAACCCGTTTCTTGACCTCGGTCGTCGTCCGTTGCTTTAACTTCCACGGAAGATTGTGACCTCTCCGGTGCAGCTGCAGGTTCTGGTCCCTTTGGAACCCTTTGTTACATATCTCGCAGACAAATCGATTCGAGGCCATGAGCGTTGTTGGTGATAGAGCAATAACTTCAGCACTCGGATCTGATTCAAAAACCAAAACCAACAAGAATTGTTTGTATTTTCATTATAGTAAAAGAGCCAATGGCCCCATCTACAACAGTCTGAAACAAAAAGGGAAGTGAAAAGTGCAATCAAACAAACAGTTTCTTGGCAATTATTGTAAATCGCATACCAATAATTGAAACCCTTTTTCATACAACAAAAAGCCATCAGCTTTTAGACCCTCATCAGAAAAGGCATAGAACAACCAAAGCCATGTGTTTTATAAGATCAACTGTAAGAAAACAACATAAAACCAGCATGAAATTGGGAGGGGAAAAAAGGGATTTTTGCCTGGAGTTCCTGGTAAATTTCTCTTCTTTTTAACTGCTTGAAGTGGCTGTTGAGAGGAAGAGCCATTGCTGTTTGAAGCAGCTGAAGCTGAGGCTGGAAAGTTATCATTTTGCAGCTGTGGTTTCTGCTGGACTTCCTCTCCGGTGTTCCCTGAAGAGAAGCTTCCTTCATCACCTGTAATATTTGACATATTTGGAACCGATGAGATTATTATATCTACAGACAAGGTTGTCTGTTTCCTTTGATTTTGCTTTGGCTCCAAATCCTGTTGTTGTAGGAAGAGAGAGCTCTAGCTGACACAGGAACATTGGAACCGGGTCTTACTTGGCTTTATATAAATATATATGAACATGGTTAAATTTTGAAAAGGACAACCCTATTATAATTGCCCTTGGTTTTCTCTCTTTTAAATTTCATTGTCATTCCTTAATATAATTCTATCTGAAATCCTCCAATATCAGATCGGTCATTTCTCTTTAAAACCATCAACACTAATATAAAAACAATGATAATACTAGTTGATAAAATTGGATTTATTACAATTTAACTACGAACTATCTTTGATAATCACAGACGTCTATCAATGCAAGACAATGGCGATTCAAACATCTATCGATACAAAAAAATTAATATAAGAATTTAAACTATGAATAGATTAATATGACAATCAAACAACCTCCACTCGAAAGGTCGACCTCAAATTCAAACCTGAAAAAAAAAATACATGCTAAAAAATCCCATAGTCCTGTTTGTCTCGGTTGATGTTATAGTCCTGTTTGTCTCGGTTGATGTTAAACTATTCAGTGTCCAGAGTTTCAGTTTCTTGTGCATGAATTAATCACAGTAAAAATGGGTTGCCGCTTTGTTTTATATCTTATGCCCTTCAACATGCAGGGCACCTATGGTGAAGAACTGCATTACCCAGTTTTTTTTTTTGACCCTTTTGGTTGCCCTCTCGTTCCTTCGGGCTTTGTTTTGACAAATACAGATCAATTCGAGTCGTACACATGGATGAGTCTCCTAACGAAAATTTTCTATATACATAAGACTTCAAACTCAAAATTTGTTTAAACGATAATAAGCTGCTTCCTACGTAGACCAACCCATTGATCTTTTGGGTTTTTTTACACCACGAGTTTTAATAAATATCAAGAAGTCCGGCTATAGAAAGAGAGACAGTAAAGAGACAGAGGGATTATGAACCATTGGCTAAGCTATAAAACTATGGTCAATATCATATTTCAGAAGAAAATTATTATTATTAACCATTTCTGCAAGCATCTGCTACATCTCCATCACCAGCTATATTAGTTTCAGAAAAACAAATCGAAATTGCTTGGTTATCATCGATGGCAGATCGATATAATTTATGAAGGAAATATATAGATATATATCAACACAACACTGTGAAGACACAAATGTTTTTCCCCATTAATTTATTGTATATAAGGGACAAGAGTAAGCACCATTTCAGATGCTGGAATGTAACAAACGCTGAAATAATTTAGAATGAACCAGGTTGCTAATTGACATTAGCTAAGTAACCCCATGCATACAGACAGCACAAAAGACAGACATGACATTGAATTGTTTATTGTTTGTCTTTTCTTAAAAGTATTTTTTCCCACATGAAAGTGAGGTTTAATCGAGGTGAATGAACACTAATGAATAGTCTATTGTTTGTTGAAATGGACTCGTTTTTTACGATAAGGAAAAGCTTCACTATTGATAATTGATTGGTTAAAAAGGCTTGAACTTGGTTTCTCTCTCTATTAGATCAAGTGATTAAGAATTTAATTTTTTTTATTTAATCACTGATTTTCGATCCACTGCTCGACTAATTTAAATCGAGTTTTGCATAGGCTAACTCAATTTTCTTCATTTACAATGCAAGATTCGAACGTATGATTTTACTTAAGGAATCTTATCTTACTGGACCAACTGGTTGTTGATCGAATTTAATATTTGTAGGTCCAATTTAAGGTTTAGGGTTTTAGATGGTAGGGTTTGTAATTTAATGTTGATGGTTAGAATTTAGAGTTTAAGAGTTAAAATTTAAAATTAGGAATTTAGATTTTAACTTTTAGAGGTAAATTAGGCATGCTTGTGGAAAAAAAGTTTTCCACTATCTGTGTATCAAATATTAACTCATTCGTAGACATAAAAAACTTGACCCGAGACCCGAATTTTGAACCGATTTACCGATCCGAGAACCGATATAGACTCAAACATGACTGTCTAAACTTGACCCGAACCCGAACCAAAATTGACTCGAATTTTATTGAACCAAATATCAATCCGAACTGGAAGTAACCCAAACTGAAAATCAACCCAAACTGAAAGTAATTCGAACCGAAAATCAACCCGAACCGAAAGCAATCCGAACATAAAATCAACCCAAAGCGAAAGTATTTTGAATCGAAAACAAAACTAATTTAATTTGCCCAAATCCAATCCAAACCGAACATCAACTGAAGATTTTGACCCGATAATTGAGCCGAAATGAATGGATAAGTTATTTTCAGTTATTTTTAGTAATATGATAGCTAGTAAATATGTATATTTTATTCCCCTTTTATTATATTACAGATTAACAACTAATTTTTGTAAAAGTTTAATAGTTTAATATATCTTTTCTCTTTCTTTTAAAAAATCATATAAAAAATAATTGATACGAATGATTATAAAATAATTACTCACTTTATTTCCCGCCAACTTTCATATATATATATATATATATATAATTTTTTTTTACTTTTAATTGTTTATTTGGTTTAGTCTTTTATTTAATATATAATATTAATTAAAAGAAAAAACTTTGATAAAAGTTTACACGTGCCTTTTAGTTTTAGGGGTTATGGTTTAAGGTTTAGGTTGTAGGGTTTAGAATTTAATGTTAGTGTTTATAATTTAGTGTATAGGGTTTAAGGTTTAGGGTTTAGTTTTTAGGGTTAGGGTTAAGAATTTAGGATTTGGGATTTTATAGTGTAAATACACAGGCTTGTGTAAAATTAATTTTACACCTGTGTATCAAAGTTTTACCCTTAATTAAATATCCAAGTCAAAAATTCCAAATATCTAATTAAATTTAAAACAATTAAAACATACCTAAATTGATTTTAATCCACAAATAAATAAATAAATATGATAAAATTATATTTTATTAAATAATTTCCACATAGTCTAATTCTAATCTCGTAAAATGAAAATTTTTCGTCTTAGAAATTATGCAAAACTTTATTTTTAAAAATAAAAAATAATAAGTTGAAACTCGATAATGAGCACAATATGAAAATCAATTTATAAAGTTTAACAAATCTTATAGGTTGAGTTTGTGTCAAATTATCATCTATTAATGATGGTTGAATTCGAAACATTGAACGGTCGAGAGTTGAAATTGAGCTTAAATTATAAGATTGACAAACAAAAATACATTTTTACATGAATATATCAATTATTCTATATATACTCGATTGGATACATACCCAACTCAACTCAAATTGACTTAAAGATCCGAAGATTGACTAAAATCGAAAATCGACCTCTGATAATGACTTGAACCGAAAATCGATATGATCCGGTATTGCCCCGACCTGAAAAACTAACCCATCTTATATTGACCCAACCCAAAATCAACTGATCAGATATTAATCTGACCCGATACCCGACCCAAAATTACATAAACTCGATCTAAATTCGAATCAGACATGACCTAACCCGACCCAAACATGAACCGAAAACAACCCGAACAAAAAATTAATTCAAACTGAACGACCCGATTGCCGCATCTACTCATTCAAAAGTCTGGTATACAATAAGACTTTCATTAAGCAATTTTTGATAATTTACATGATGTTTTTCATTCCCCCAAATCCCATAAAAATTTGATTCACATTCATATCAATCAATGGGAGAATTGTTGGAAATTAATTGGAGGGAGAAAACAAAAAATCTTTAGTAATCCAATACCTTTTTGACTCATTAAAGATAAATCTAAAAAAGCATCATTTAATCAGACTAGCAAAGCAATTAAAGCTCAGGATTATAGCATTAAATTAATGATTAACATCATTATCAATTCACCACCGGCCTTATGAAACTGGGGTCCCTCAAGTCTTATCTATGTGAGGAAAATAAAGAATTCAGCCAGAAAATGACCAAAGCTAAAGCTCTAGGCTCAAAAGGAAATGTACCCTAAGGCTCTCTGTATTTCCAGGTGAGCAAAACTCGACTCAAAAAAATAAAATTATTCGACTTGATTCGAAACGAAAAAAATCGACTCGTTTTGACTCAACTCATAATTTCATAAACTTGGCTCGGAAAAAAAATTCAAATAAAGTTTGAGTTATGAAATAGAAATTCGAATAACTCAAAATTTTTAGTAATTAGTTTATCAGTTTTCATATTCGATTCGAGTCTATTAATTTTGCATGGTATATTACGTATAACACGTATAAAAATATGAATATATATATATATATTATATGCATATAGAAAGCCGTTAAAATTAAAATTAAAATATGCACAACCGAACCCTAAATATATGCATATAGAAATATATACGTACACTAATACATATATGCATATAGAAATATATATAATATATATATATATGTACAGTTAAATTTATACAGAAACTCAAAAACTCGACTCGAATTTCATAAACTCGACTCGATTTAAAAAAAAATAAATAAAATTTGAATTGTAAAATAAAACTTGCAAACTCGAATTTTGTTGATTCGACTTGACCAAACGCCCTGCCCTACTCCATGCATTTGACCTTGTCTTCAAGACCCTGTTTTCTGAAAACTAAAAATGCTTTCTAAGACCAAACACACTTTAATTAACAATAGATCAGCTTTGTTAAAATTGTACATCATGTTTTTATATAGAAATGAGAGAAGATTAACTGGAAAAACAACAGTCGGTCTTTATCAAGAGTCTAACATTAAAGGTTGGCACTGTTTGGAAGTCAAATTAACTGGAAATGGCCCTTCTTTCTGAGATTATAACCCCGAATCGGAATAGGTTTCGTCCGACTAGTGTATAAGATGAACATGTTCCGTGCTTCCGACTTTTTCTCCGGATATTGATCACAAATCAGAAACATTTTCCTTCCTAGTGATTGACTAGGAAAATGCAAAAATCAAAATCAGTAATCACCCAAAAACACGATGCCTTCGGAGGACATGGCGGAGGTGTAATCACTCATTTTCACTTGTAAATACATATTAATATTGCATGTATATTTATTATATGAATGTTACTAATATATATATATAAGGTGTGGTGTGCATGTATATTATAAGCTATGTATGTATACGTATTAATGATGAATGTGTGTCGCGTATGTATCTAGAGTATGATCGTATATGATTAATATATATAGATGTTATGATAATTATGGGCAAGATTATATGTACGTATGCCAATATGTTATACTTGTATAAGTATATGTTTGTATCATGTATATGTATTGTTGTTATAATTATATTATTATTATTATTATTAATATTATCGGGCTGATAAAATGAAAAAAATTAGATATATTAAACCCAAATAAAAATTACAGTCCAAATACAATTACAAGGCCCGTTGGCCCAAACCCAAATCTTATCTAATTACAATTATGGTGTGCAGGTAAATGTGGGCCGTTGGATCAAGATCTGATCCAACGGCCACGATACAACCAAGAAGTCAAAAATATATGCCAGGCGCGTTCGAGTGCCACGCGCGCGTGTGGTCCACGCGCGGACGCTTTAATATCCCACGCGCGCGTAAGATCCACGCGTTCTGACTCCTCGACTGCGGAGCTCCACGTGGCGAGATCTGAAGCCGTCTCATCAAATCGAGGCTTCATCCAGGCCGATCGTTCTTCAAGCCATCTCGACCGTTAGATCAGATATGATCTAACGGCCGAGAACACGTCTGGCCGCTGGCAGAACATCCATACCGCCACCACGCCGATATTCAGCCCCCGTGTTCAGAACATGCCCAAGACAACAAGCAAAAATTGTCAGTTCAGATCTGAAAAAGCAAGATGCAACTTGCACCAAAACAAAGACAACGATATATATGAAACGAGGACTTTTGTAACAGAGGGGGAGAAGGACAGAGGGGTAAAAAAAAACTGGACTTTTCTTATTTGTTTTTTTTTACATGCATATACAAAGAGATAACAAAAAAAAAGAGAGAAGAAGTCTTACCGTCACCGTCCGTGGGTCTCCCTTCCTCAGTGACAAGCCTTTCGGCTTCCTCAAGCCAGAGATGGTGAACTGAAGGAAGGGGAAGGCCCCTGGTAGTTCCGATTTTAGGTTTAAAAAAGTTTTTTTTGGTTCGTATTTCCTAGATCTAGGGTGAATAGAGGTGTATCCTCTGAATCCAACCTTGGATTCGTGTCGAGGATGGAAAGGGGGTTATTTTGGTGTGTTTTGGAGGCTCGCCGGCGCCGGTTAGCGGCGGCCGGCGGCGGAAAACACGGCGGCCGGCCGCCGGATTCTGGGTTTCATAAGAACAGTTGAGAGAAAATAAGAATTGGATGAGTTATGAAAACTAGAGAATGAAACGAAGTGGGGAAAATTTGGTTTCGGTCTAAAAATAGCCTTTATATAGGTATTATTATTTTGCTAAATGGGCAAATTACACACTTAATCCCACCGCGTTTTCAATATTTTCAGTTTTGTCTCGCCGCATGGTATAATTACAATCCCAGTCCCCCTGATATTTCAAAAGTTTACAATCTAGTCCCTAAATTACACCTAATCAGTTTCTAAATGGTAAAATTACGCCCTTAACCATCCCGCGTTTTTGAATTTTTCATTTTGGGTCTGCCCCTTGGTCTAATTACAGTTTTGATCCTTTTAGGTTTTGTTTGTTTCGCATTTTCGTCCCCAAATTACATGTTATTGTTCTTTAATTTCTGCCACTAACTTTTATTTTTCTTTCATTTCAGTCATGTATTCTTTGTAAATATTCATGTTCGTATTATGATCGTATATGTTGATATTCTATTATTTTTCGTCCCTAGTATATGACTCATATTTTATGTTTATATATATATGTGTGTTAAACTTATAATAGTCATGTTTTTTTTATATCTGATTATTCGTATTAAAGCATGTTATGTTCTATTTGACTCGTAAAATAGCATGTTCTTGTACTTTTGTACGTATTGTATGTTTTCTTGACTTTTAGGTTACGTGTTAGTGTGTCTTCTTTTATGTATAATATATTGTTCCATATATGTTGAAATATGTTTTATTACTAGCATGTATGTCTTTTTGAAATATTTGTTCGTCTATATACGTAATTTTTCCTGCATTGTTATTCTGACTTGTTAAAGTTGTTTTTGTCTATTATTTAGAATAATATGAATATATGCATGTTTTAGTCTAGTATATCATTTATGTTAGATTAGTATTCTGTTATGTCAATATTTATTGCATTTAAATGTTTTGCCATGTTTTATATTCTTGCCACTAAGATTGCATATGATTTATAACTTGTTAATGCGGTGTCCTTTTATCCGAGCGTAAACGGGGCCAGTATCAAGCGTAGTGATAGTGGTTGGGCGTTTATTCTCGGATAACGGGGCCCTTAAAATTTATTCGCAATTATGACCGAATTTTAAATAATCGTCACTTTAATCCGGAAAATCCAATATTAATAAAGCGGTAATTATTAAAGTACCAATTTTGGGCGGTGTGGGGGTGCTAATCCTTCCCCATCCGTAACCGACTCCCGAACCCAACATTTTTTGAATCTCTGGTTTTATGGTGTCCGGCCTACCTAAGTGGCCGGTGGCGACTCCATTTTTTAAAATGCAGTTTTTTTAAAAACCCCACGGAATAAATATTTTATATCCAAAAGAATCACAAACACCTCTCAACACTTCGAAAATCCACTTTTTTTTAGCGATACCAAACTCCTAAAAAGGACATCGCTACAGATGGCGACTCCGCTGGGGACATTTTTTTGTTTTTTCGAAAAAAAAAACAAATGAGAGTCAAGCTTTTAAAATAATTACCGCTTTATTAATATTAGAGATTCCGGATTAAAATGACTATTAAATTAACATTCGGTCATAATTGCGCGTTTATTTTAACGCATTTAAAATATGGCATATAAACCCGTCTTTTTAAGTGGGGGGAAAACGCTAATGCTTTCGTGGAGATATCATTCTCCCGTATGGGCCTAGCAAGTACCTTCGGGGCTCGAGTACCTTATGCTTTCGTAAGGATATCGTTCCTTCGTACGGGCATAAGCGAATGGGTCCCCCTGAATTGAACTTGGTTGAAAGGAGCCTATAATGGGTGATGATCGGGGGCCTTGCTACTCTTAGTAGAGGACAGTGAGGACAATTCGGGTACCTCATAGAACCAAAACTGCATGTAGAGAACACATAGAAACCTACCATGTTAGAGCCATGCGGATAACCTAGGTGTCTTAGATGGAATGTAAATAGGATTGCCTTGTTTGCTTATCGCATTTAATTTGCCCTTTTATTACGTACTTATCATTTTTTCCGGTACTGACTTATTTTCTTTTGCTTTGTTTTTGCATATCATCGCATTCGCATTACACAGGGGCATTGATTCCCGAGTGATTTCTCCCATAATAGAAGATTGTTCATGATGGACCAAAGGTTCTTTGACCTGAAGAAAGGGGGTCCAATTCCAGAGTTCCATCCCAAGACTAGGACAGTGACAGCCGAAGAAGAACCATTCAAGGACACCAGAACAGATTCGGTAAGCAGTGTCAATCCTAGTGATAAACAAGATGAAATACAAGAACTAAAGAAGCAGATGTCCGAGATGATGGACCAGATGAATGCCATGATGAAAGGCAAGCAGCATGTCAAACTCAGAAAATATTCGGTCGGGGAGCAGAATGTGGAACAAAATGGTCAGAATGTCAAAATAGACAACACCGTTAAATATGACAAATCAAATCCCTTTGTGATCAATCTCAAGAAGCAGACAAGTAGCACATCTGGGGAAGATACCCAGGGAATAGAGGCAAAACCAGGAGAAGTTCGAGAGTCTAATGACATCAAAAGACATTATCCAATACCCATGAGATACACCGAGTTACTTCCGTTGCTTGTCGAAAGGAGCCTTGTCATACCAGTGAAGTCTGTACCAAGAAAACCTCCTTATCCGAAAGATTACAACAGTCGTGTCCGGTGCAGCTACCACATAGGCGATTCGAGTCATCACACTGAAAATTGTAGGGCCCTGAAGGACAGAGTTCGAGATCTTATCAGAATGGGAATTTTGGATTTCGAAGACGGACAACCCCGATTCTTCAGCCAGCCAGCCGTTGCCCGAGGGGCAAAGTCGAAGAAGGAACAATACCCAGCCCAATGTTCGGATAACACAGGAGTGGGTCAATCAAGCGGGATAACGTTAGGAGCCAATAATAAAAGCGTCTCAGAAGATGAACTTGCACACAAGCGCGACCAGCTCGAGCATGAGAGGCACAATCTGAGCATGAAATTAAAGAGCGTACAAGACGAGTACCAGAAGCTGCACTTTGAATTCAAGAGTTTCGGTCTGGGTGACACCGCGGAAGAGTAGGTCAATGGTATGATTCAGCTGAGGAACGGTTCAGAACGCTGGAAGCAGAAATGCAAGAATAGTAAGAATAAAATCAGATCATTATCAAAGAAGCTGGAAGAAGCTGAAGGCCAACGCGACTTTCTCCAAAATGAGTTGGAAAGTAGTCTGGCCATGGAAGATATCCTGAAATCAAGTCTGCACCAGGAAAGGAATGAATCACAAGCCTTCCAAATGGAAAACGCAGCACTCAAAGAACAGATAGTGAGACTCGAGACTGCTTTACATACCAGTGAGATCCGTGTTGGGGCAATGACCGTTAAGCTACAAAAGGCCGAGCAAACAATACAGGAGAAGACCGGGACATGAAGATGGTTACGACTCAAGCCCGACAAGTAGCTCAACAGGTAGCAGATTTAGCCGATGCAGCAGCACCAATAAGCCAGAATATGGATCCGGCATTGGACCGCGAAGGAAATCTGACGGAACTATTGAATGAGGTCAAGACATTAGGTGTCAGGGCTCACCGCTATCTGTAAAACCCTAATACCGGATGTAATAAAACCTTTTGGTCTAAATGAAAGATGTTCTATAAGGACAAATCACTTGCGGAATCAATGCTTTATTGCATTCATGCGTTGCATTTGCATCACATTTTTTATTATTATTGTTTTATCATCGCATGGCACTTCATCATTTAATACATGGGGTTCGATGGCAGAATTAATCGGAAAATAGAACGAATTGAAGAGTCGAGGCTTGACCAGTTAGAAGAAAAAATCGAGAAAGAGCTTAAGAAGAAAGAGAAGATAAATGCTTTCAATACGAGAGAACTCTGCCTAGTCCCTGATTTGGTCATTCCTCCAGATTTCAAGGTTCCCGGATTTGCGCAGTATGACGGAACTAGCTGCCCGAAGATTCACTTAACCATGTTTTGTAGAAAAATGGAAGGATACATGAAGAATGAAGAATTGTTGATCCACTATTTCCATGATAGCCTGACGGGGCCAGCAGCAGTGTGGTATAACCGTTTGAACAGAAACCAAGTTAGGTAATGGGGTGACCTCGCTAATGCCTTCTTGGATCAATACAAATATGCTTTAGATTTAGCACCATGTCGACAGTTTCTTCAGAATGAGAAATAAGGCCAAATGAAAGCTTCAGGGAATATGCATTAAGGTGGCGATGTCTGGCGACCCAAGTCCAGCCCCCTATAGCGGAAGAAGAGTTGACTCCCATATTTCATGCAATGCTTCCCTCTCCCTTCTTCGATGTGATGTTGGAGAAATCGAGAAACGGATTCGAAGATTTCATGACGATTGGAGAAAGAATAGAATACGCAATCAAAGAAGGAAAATTGGGGTCTAAGTCTAGGGACCGAATCGAAGATAAGATATATAAGGATGGAGACGTAAATGAGTGTCATCTTCAAGGTTCGCGTGGCCGTAAAAGAAGGAGACAAACTGACAAATTGGGGTCATCAAGGAAAATTCCACGGACGAGCGCAAATTTGGAAGTGTTTGGAACATCTATCTCAGACATTTGGCCTCATCTGGTAGAGGGTCACTATCTTGTTCCTAGGCCGATGAAGAGTGCACCTGATCTGTATGCCCATAGTTTTGACTCGAGTAGCACATGCGAATTCCATATGGGGGCACCGAGGCATCCCACCAGAAAATGTAAACCTTTACTGGATGAAATCAAGAAGCTGGTCAATGATGGAACCCTGACACAAGAGCTGATCAAGCAGTGGAAGACCAAGGATAAGAAGCAAATCTACATAGTGCTGAAGAAGCCATAGATGTCTCTACATTAAAATACCTTCCTGAAGTAATACAAGGAATCGACTCTATGTGGCCCCCATGTGGCAAAGATCTTTTGTGATGGGGCATGTTTGTTGATTTTTATTTTCAATAAAAAAAGAACACATTTCGCTTAACATATAATGTTTTTTAAAGTACATAGATATTTTCTCGCCGTTGTAGGACGCTGGATATCAATTGCAAGATGTGACATTAGATAGATGTCGTGACAACGATGATGTGTGATCTTCCCCACCGGACTCTGGTCAGCAAAGCGAGATTATTACTCTTTTGATGATATTCAAAGACGAAAAAGCTCTAAATGTCAACCATGTAGAGTTGCTTGAAATTGAAACTCTAGGCATAATCTTCTAGGTAGTAAAGAAGAAACAAAACAAAAAAGGAAGAGAAAAAGAGAAGAAAGAAAAAAGAAATGAAAATAAAGAAGGAGAAAATAATAATAAAAAGTACTCCTATGTTCGAAACCTGGTAATAGGCTTGTTCGGATAAGAGTATGGAAATTTTGGGGCACTCCGCTGAAGTGATAGGGTGGAGATACATCATCCAATTCAAAGAAACCTTAGCTTCATGAGTGATGGTAATATTTTCAAATCGTGACTATGCCGAGTAACTTGGGGCAGTGTTGTTTGCTCCATCGTTGTCCTCAAGACAAAGGACTGTGACGAATTGATTTCCTCAAATAGTGATAAAAACAAAACAAAAAAAAACAAAAAAAGAGAAAAGAAAGAAAATAGGCGATATCATGGGGAAAAATTAAGACTCGCACCACCAAGAACTCTATTCCTAGAGTAATATTTCTGCGCTCGAGTGGTTATACAAGCCTACCCTTTTGGGGGCGAAGTAGATAATGAAAATTGAGAAAGAGTAGTACTCTGCAGCAACGCGGTAATCATGAGGATGAACCGAGTCACCAGGGAAGATTTCACATCTTTAAATTACCAAGTGGTTGAATCTAAGCCACTCTTGCACATGATATCCAGAGCTCTATCTTGCTGTTTTCAAAATCTTGTATGTTAATCTAAATGATACCCTTCAAAGGGAACACCAATCAGCAAATTGACAAGTTAAAGCAACAAAAATTTCCATGTATTACTTCAGGGGTAAGATCCAGAACACAAGGAGGCGGATACTATTAGAGTCCCTAACCAGAAATGACCTCACAATGCATAGAATGAAGATGATAACAGAGGTATAGGTGTCGACAAAGACAAGAACAAGAAGCGAATTCCACCACGATGCCTTGTTTGGTTCAAGAAAATGAAGGACGAAACATGACAAGTATGAGCTTACAAAGTGTGAGAACGGTAAAAAAGTAAACATTGAGTCTCCAAAGAATTAAAGCACAGAAATTGATGAATGGTGTCCGTCAAGAGACAACAAGAAGATTGAGGTTAAGAAGCATTTCGCTCACCCCGATGACGAAAAATTAACAAATACTCGTAATATTGGGTCAAAAGAACTGGAAGGTAGCTGAGCACGATCAAATGGGGCAATGCAGAACAGAAAGAATAGTAAAGATTCTCTGCACACGCATGATATAGCGTTTGTTGGTGAAACAGGTAGAAACCCCGAAGAAGAAAGGCGGGTGCTCGTGTAAAAGAACAAGAGTAGATGCCCATTGAGCAAAATTTGACAGAAATGAAAATCAAAATTGAGCATACCGCAAAAGGAAAGGAAATAGAGAAATCAGAAGAATGACTTTTCAGGACATAAGATTAACAAAGAAAAAAAGAAAAAGAGGAGAAAGAAAGCATAACATTACATACACCATATAGATAGGGGCATGTCAATTTTGCTTGTTCCTAAACAGGTATTTGAAGAATTATCGAAGAATTTACCAAAGTCCATAGAACAACAGCCATGTCGGCGTCAGATCCATATGTTAAATCCTTCGGGTCATCGATAAGTCCTTCGGGCATGATGTTAAGTCCTTCGGGCTATCAGTAAGTCTTTCGAGCGTGGTGTTAAATCCTTCGGGTCATCAGTAAGTCATTCGGGCATGATGTGGCAGCATATCAGCGTGAGTCCCCATAAAACAACAGCCATGTCGGCGTCAGATCCAGATATTAAATCCTTCGGGTCATCGGTAAGTCCTTCGGGCACGATGTTAAGTCCTTCGGGCCATCGATAAGTCTTTCGAGTGGTGGTAAATCCTTCGAGTCATCAAGAAGTCCTTTGGGCATGATGTGACAAAGATATCGGCGTGAGTCCCCATAAAACAACAAAACATGTCGGCGTCGATCCAGATATTAAATCCTTCGGTCATCCGGTAAGTCCTTCGGCACGATCTTAAGTCCTTCCGGGCCATCGCAGTCTTTCGAGCGTGGTGTTAAATCCTTCGGGTCATCGGTAAGTCCTTCGGGCATGATGTGGCAAAGATATCGGCGTGAGTCCCCATAAAACAACAACCATGTTGGCGCCAAATCCAGATGTTAAATCCTTCGGGTCATCGATAAGTCCTTCGGCACGATGTTAAGTCCTTCGGGCCATCGCAAGTCTTTCGAGCGTGGTGTTAAATCCTTCGGTCATTAGTAAGTCCTTCGGGCATGATGTGGCGGCATTCAGCGTGAGTCCCCATAAAAACAACAACCATGTCGGCGTCCGATCCGATATTAAATCCTTCGGTCATCGGTAAGTCCTCCGGGCATGATGTTAAGTCCTTCGGGCCATCGATAAGTCTTTCGAGCGTGGTGTTAAATCCTTTGGGTCATCGGTAAGTCCTTCGGGCATGATGTGGCAAAGATATCGGCGTGAGTCCCCATAAAACAACAAATGCCATGTCGGCGTCAAATCCAGATGTTAAATCCTTCGGTCATCGATAAGTCCTTCGGCACGGTTAAGTCCTTCGGGCCATCGATAAGTCTTTCGAGCGTGGTGTTAAATCCTTCGGGTCATCGGTAAGTCCTTCGGGCATGATGTGGCAGCATATCAGCGTGAGTCCCCATAAAACAACAGCCATGTCGGCGTCAGATCCAGATATTAAATCCTTCGGGTCATCGGTAAGTCCTTCGGGCACGATGTTAAGTCCTTCGGGCCATCAGTAAGTCTTTCGAGCGTGGCGTTAAATCCTTCGGGTCATCAGTAAGTCATTCGGGCATGATGTGGCAACATATCAGCGTGAGTCCCCATAGAACAATAGCCATATCGGCGTCAGATCCAGATGTTAAATCATTCGGGTCATCAGTAAGTCTTTCGAGCGTGGTGTTAAATCCTTCGGGTCATCAGTAAGTCTTTCGAGCATGATGATAAGTCCTTCGGGCCATCAGTAAGTCCTTCGGGCATGATGTGGCAGTCTTAGTTGCGTAGGTCCAAAATGGCAACAGCCTTGTAAAAAAAAAGGAACCTGCATTTTCAAGCCCCAGTGAAAGGTTCCATAGAGGGAGAACCCTAAATCCAGAATCTCAAAAAGAACTCTCAGTCGAATGAATCCATCAGCGGCGCAAAAGGTTTTATATAGGAGAAACCAGCGTTGAAGGCAAAGAGTTCTATAGAGGAAGGACTCCAAGCTTTACTGTATCGAAGTGAAAGGAAGGACTCATAATTCGGGGTTTCAGAGCGAAGGGTTCTATATAGGAAGAGCCTGTAGCTCCAAGATCGGAAGGTGATGAAGCTCTATATAGGAAGAACTTACGAGCCTGAAGATTTAGCCAAGGAAGAGCGAATATATCCAAAAGAACACGTTTTTCCAAAGCTACAAACAGGGAAGTCTGATAAAAAATGAGTGCTTATGAATCTTTGCTTTGTTTCCCATTCTATGAGAACAAGCAAAGAGGGGCAACTGTAATTACTCATTTTCACTTGTAAATACATATTAATATTGCATGTATATTTATTATATGAATGTTACTAATATATATATATAAGGTGTGGTGTGCATGTATATTATAAGCTATGTATGTATACGTATTAATGATGAATGTGTGTCACGTATGTATCTAGAGTATGATCGTATATGATTAATATATATAGATGTTATGATAATTATGGGCAAGAATATATGTACGTATGCCAATATGTTATACTTGTATAAGTATATGTTTGTATCATGTATATGTATTGTCATTATAATAATATTATTATTATTATTAATATTATCGGGCTGATAAAATGAAAAAAATTAGATATATTAAACCCAAATAAAAATTGCAGTCCAAGTCCAAATACAATTACAAGGCCCGGTTGGCCCAAACCCAAATCTTATCTAATTACAATTATGGTGTGCAGGTAAATGTGGGCCGTTGGATCAAGATCCGATCCAACGGCCACGATACAACCAAGAAGTCAAAAATATCTGCCAGGTAGCGTGTCCCACACGTATGGACCGCTCGAGTGCCACGCGCGTGTGGTCCACGCCGCGACGCGCTTTAATATCCCACGCGCGCGTAAGATCCACGCGCGTTCGACTCCTCATTGCGCGAGCTCCACGTGGCGAGATCCGCCGCCTCATCAAATCGAGGCTTCATCCAGCCGATCGTTCTTCAAGCCATCTCGACCGTTAGATCGATATGATCTAACGGCCGAGAACACGCCCCGTCCGCCGGCGTAACATCCATACCGCCACCACGCCGATATTCAGCCCCCGTGTTCAGAACATGCCCAAGACAACAAGCAAAAATTGTCAGTTCAGATCTGAAAAAGCAAGATGCAACTTGCACCAAAACAAAGACAACAATATATATGAAACGGGGACTTTTGTAACAGAGGGGGAGAAGGACAGAGGGGTAAAAAAAAATAGAGAGTGTATTGTAACAAGCTTTTTCAAAAATACAAAAAAGAAGCAAAGGAAGTCCAGTGGTACTTTTCTTATTTGTTTTTTTTACATGCATATACAAAGAGATAACAAAAAAAAGAGAGAAGAAGTCTTACCGTCACCGTCCGTGGGTCTCCCTTCCTCAGTGACAAGCCTTTCGGCTTTCCCAAGCCAGAGATGGTGAACTGAAGGAAGGGGAAGGCCCCTGGTAGTTCCGATTTTAGGTTTAAAAAAGTTTTTTTTTGGTTCGTATTTCCTAGATCTAGGGTGAATAGAGGTGTATCCTCTGAATCCAACCTTGGATTCGTGTCGAGGATGGAAAGGGGGTTATTTTGGTGTGTTTTGGAGGCTCGCCGGCGCCGGTTAGCGGCGGCCGGCGGTGGAGAACACGGCGGCCGGCCGCCGGATTCTGGGTTTCATAAGAACAGTTGAGAGAAAATAAGAATGGGATGAGTTATGAAAATCAGAGAATGAAACGAAGTGGGGAAAATTTGGTTTCAGTCTAAAAATAGCCTTTATATAGGTATTATTATTTTGCTAAATGGGCAAATTACACACTTAATCCCACCGCGTTTTCAATATTTTCAGTTTTGTCTCGCCGCATGGTATAATTACAATCCCAGTCCCCCTGATATTTCAAAAGTTTACAATCTAGTCCCTAAATTACACCTAATCAGTTTCTAAATGGTAAAATTACGCCCTTAACCATCCCGCGTTTTTGAATTTTTCATTTTGGGTCTGCCCCTTGGTCTAATTACAGTTTTGATCCTTTTAGGTTTTGTTTGTTTCACATTTTCGTCCCCAAATTACATGTTATTGTTCTTTAATTTCTGCCACTAACTTTTATTTTTCTTTCATTTCAGTCATGTATTCTTTGTAAATATTCATGTTCGTATTATGATCGTATATGTTGATATTCTATTATTTTTCGTCCCTAGTATATGACTCATATTTTATGTTTATATATATATATGTGTGTTAAACTTATAATAGTCATGTTTTTTTTTATATCCGATTATTCGTATTAAAGCATGTTATGTTCTATTTGACTCGTAAAATAGCATGTTCTTGTACTTTTGTACGTATTGTATGTTTTCTTGACTTTTAGGTTACGTGTTAGTGTGTCTTCTTTTATGTATAATATATTGTTCCATATATGTTGAAATATGTTTTATTACTAGCATGTATGTCTTTTTGAAATATTTGTTCGTCTATATACGTAATTTTTCCTGCATTGTTATTCTGACTTGTTAAAGTTGTTTTTGTCTATTATTTAGAATAATATGAATATATGCATGTTTTAGTCTATTATATCATTTATGTTAGATTAGTATTCTGTTATGTCAATATTTATTGCATTTAAATGTTTTGTCATGTTTTATATTCTTGCCACTAAGATTGCATATGATTTATAACTTGTTAATGCGGTGTCCTTTTATCCGAGCGTAAACGGGGCCAGTATCAAGCGTAGTGATAGTGGTTGGGCGTTTATTCTCGGATAACGGGGCCCTTAAAATTTATTCGCAATTATGACCGAATTTTAAAATAATCGTCACTTTAATCCGGAAAATTCAATATTAATAAAGCGGTAATTATTAAAGTACCAATTTTGGGCGGTGTGGGGTGCTAATCCTTCCCCATCCGTAACCGACTCCCGAACCCAATATTTTTTGAATCTCTGGTTTTATGGTGTCCGGCCTACCTAAGTGGCCGGTGGCGACTTCATTTTTTAAAATGCGGTTTTTTAAAAACCCCACGGAATAAATATTTTATATCCAAAAGAATCACAAACACCTCTCAACACTTCGAAAATCCACGTTTTTTTAGCGATACCAAACACCTAAAAAGGACATCGCTACAGGAGGATGTGGTTTCTTTCTGGAACAGCTTTGTATATCGCAATTCTCTGGCTCGTTTCTTGATGTATCGGATTATAATTCGAAGCTGACAGGCTATTTTTTGGCACTGCAGAAACCATCCTAAGTTTCCCCCATGTTGGAGTTATTAGCACCGTTTTTAAAAAGGGCACTAACATGAGGCCTCGAACGAACTCTTCGTGAGTTATTCTGGGAAGCCTCTGCAGGCTTTCTCTTCCTTTTGGGATTGAAGAACCCACATTCAAGAGCTTCTAATGCTTTTGTGGTTAACGGTCGATTTCTAGTACTCTGCCTCCGGTTTTGTGTTGTAGGTTGCTGGTTGACCTCCGCACCTTTATCAGGAATCTTCGAATTCAATGACTTGGGCTGCACTGTTAGTTCAGACTGAAAGAATGATATCTGTGAACACGAATTGTCACTATTTTGCACCGTCTCTGAGATGACGGGTCCATCGGTTTCAAAACCCATCGAAACTTGAGGACCATTCAAGTCTATCAATGTATGTGACCGAGTCTTTGTCGGAGATCCTTCTCCATGCAGGCAGCTTTCAGAGACAATGCCTTCCTTTCTCTGATCAGGACTGCCTTTCGACAAAGAACTCGCAGGTGCAAGTTTTGTGGTCCCGTTTGAAAAAACATATCTTCACAAGCATCAGGCGAGTTAGACCTACAGCGCGAATTGTCTTCATTTAACATCCTGTCAACACTACAGCTTGATTCTCCATTGATACAATCAGTTAACACCCGCTGTTTAGTAACAGGAACCGAATATTTTAAATCACTAGGCTGCACCTTTTGGCTGAAATTATACTTCTTAACCTTTTCTTCCTCACCATGAAGCAGACTTCTGTTGTGGCTTTCTTGATTTTCCGCTGATATAATGCTTGTTTCAGAGGTGTGGGGAATAACGGTATTAGAGTTACTATTTACACAATCCGATCTGTAGACACATTCTCCCCCATTAGCTAGGGCCTCTGCATCATCAGTACTACTAATTTCTTCTGCTTCATCTTCAGTGTCATCCGATGTATCCTCCTCAGAATCACCGGAAATACTAGAAGGGGTGGATAAACTAGTAGCTACAAGGGGTAAGCTTCTTAGCTCTCTAATTTTGGATCGTTCAGCCCCTTTGGACAAACTAGTATCTACAATTGTAAACTATTTACATCTCGATTGCAGACAGATTTTCGAGGCTTGAGGTAACAATTACGTTTATCTTTGGAAGAATTAAAATCAGGATCTTGTTTTATTACAGGGTCCAACTTATTTTCTAGGTCCTTTCTGCTGTCTTTAGGCCCTTCAATTTCAAGCTCAATAAGCCCTGGTTCTGATGCAACTTTATTAAGAACGTCACTAACAGAATCAAAATAATGGCCACCTTTCACTAATCTCCTCCTCGAAAACTTCTTAACGCCGGGTACGAGGAACACCAGAGAATTCTTTAAACTAGAAAAGGCCTGATCTTTGGGCTGTTCAGAGTGCCCACCCCTAGCTAAAAGTCGAGGCCAAACAGCTTCCCAGAAAAGATCGTTTGATCTAGCTTTTCTCAACCTAAAATCTCCAGTTAGGAACTTGATGATCTCTTCTGATGTAAGACTAGAACAAGCTTTACCGGCTGGTATCTTGGGACGGAAAGAAACTAAATGATTTACTTTTACTGGCTCCATAGCATTTCCAATGAGGTCTAGCTTTCCTTTGCCAATACCTACGGCTTCTATGCGCATACCAATGCCTACTGTGTTCTTTATAGCGAATACGTAGTCCTCAAAAGTAACTTTTCCCTCCCCAAATGTCTTAGAAACCTACAACAACCGGAATTCATAAAACATCATGGTGAAATAATTTTCTCTGAAAAAATATAGACCGGATATAGCTGCAAAATCATGTTCAAGTGTAAGTAGACTCCTAGAGATGTTCTTGATAGTTAGGTAACGATCAACAGCAATACTCTTGCAGAAAGATCATATGAGTAGGTTTTGAGTATAGAAAGTTAGAAATATGAGAAAATAATCGAGATAATAATTCATGTTGCCTCCACCCTGTGAACAGCTTTTGTCCATGAACGCACCGCCTGCTTCTTAACTTTCGGCATTCTGACCATCTTCGATATCCACCAGACTTGTAAAATTTTCCATAATAGAAAGACAATATCTCTCCCATCCCTTTACTCTCAACAAATTTTTTCACAAGGATCAGATTTTTTCTGAAGATGTATAGCCCAAGAATAAAACTATCAAGTTCAATATCCTTCCATATTTCACTCGAACACCCTGGAAGTAGACAAGTACCTCTATCCACCTTCAGCTTAGAATTTGGCTCCTCGGGAGAGAGTAATTCAGCATCTATCTTAGTTCCAGTTGTAGATTGAAGCTTACAATTCCCTTTCATGTCTTTCCAATCAGCCGACGTAGGGCTTTCAACTCTATATTCTGCACATTCATGGCTCGAAGTAATGTGGCTCCCTTCACTGTTTCCAAATTCAAATGCACCATTTATTCTTTTGGTTTCAGTCTTTGTCCAGAAAAGAGGGATAGGCAATCCCATTGGAAAAGGGTTCGGCACACTCATTTCAATTTTTGAATCAATTGGTTGCTTTAAAACCTGTAAACTCCAACATTCTCCAACTAGAGGTGGAATTTCTGCTTGGTATTCATCTCCGACACGAGGAATCTGCTGTGGATCTCCGGAAAGTTCATCCAAAAAGGAACAAGAAGCAAGTGATTTTTCAGATGGTTCATACTCGATCCCCTCCATGTCATTATCCAAAAGAGTGGTGTCCATCTGCCAAAGAATTGAGCAAAAATATAAAATAAAAGATACATCCTAAGAATGCATAAAACAAGTCCTACAGTCCTAATTTATTCCGAGAGGGTCCGGGATGCAAAAATATGAACCTCCTCATATGGATGGAGAACCTTATAATTATTTATGGAAAATTTTCAATGCTTTCTTATGCTATACCTACATGTACTTGCTAAAGTAAATTTCTTTGAAGCTAAATGCCAAAAATATAATTTCTCTAAAGTAATTACCAGCATTCATCAAAAAGAAAAAACACACTTTTGCACACTAAGTTCATCAAAAATAGATCTTAACATCCCATGAAAGTACATTCAAAACATATATATAACATTAAACCTAAACCAGTCATAAAATTTCCAGCATATTTCTCGAAACAGACAGAATCGGAATCCCTTAATCCAACAAGCATGAAACCTCACGGCTGCAATTTAAATAAATAACATTTTATATTTCAAGTAATCTAAATTCTCAACAGAGATAACCAAAACCAAGCGGTAGCCGACATTCAACTGCCAAGGCACATATTCATATACTGATTGAACAGACTAAAAAGAAAAATTAAAATCTAAATCTAAACTACTACACATAGCTTTTAATTCGTCAATTTCGAACAATCACATTGAAACATAAAGTATTATGCAGTAAAAAATCTAGAAAAACATGTAATTTAAACAGATAACAAAATAAAAAATTAGAGAAAACAGTAAGAAAAAGGGGATTAACTAATAAACAGTTGGTAACAAATGTATGAAAACATGCAAAAAAGAAGGAATCTTTTATTTTTTCTAAAGAGAAGAGAACATATAGCTAACCTCCATAGAAAGAACTCGAAGCTAAAATCCACGTACCAAAACCAACCTGGAAAAAAATGGGTTTTCATAGTTATACATATACAAACCTCGATTCACTTAACTCTCTTCCTTTTTTTTACTCTTTTTCACCGTAAATAAAACTACGAAAAAGAAAAGAAAAGAAAAGAACAAAGGAGACAAAGTAAAGGTCTTGGTTACCTTATAGAGGAGAGATTCACTTCCATAAATACGAAAAAACAAGTTGAATTCTTGAGGACTTAGCAGAGAGAAAAATAACAACGAGGGAGCAAAGAGAAAATCCTCTGTAGTTTTTTTTCGCTGCTAATTTAAAAGGAAATGAAAACAAATAGAGAGAGAAGGAAGATTAACGCTTGTGTTCGTTCGATTTATGAGATTTGATAGTACACGCGCTCGTAGGTAGGTTTTGATACGTGGATTAAATGACCAAAAGGGACATGTCTAATTGTCTCACGTTGCCTTTCCACAACCCTATTTTAGGGAATTTGGGGCAGTGTTTTGTTTTTTTGAGTTCCGTTTTCGGACAAAAATATATACAATTTCATTCTTTTATTCTGGGCAAATGTTTTTTGGGTAAAAAAAAAACTAGCGGCGATTCACAGGATAAAATTAGGGGCGATCGAATTGAGTTAGAGGAATTTTTTAGTTTTATTTTATAATTTGAAATTATTTAAGTTTTTTAGAGTCGAGTTGAGTTGTTCGAGTTTATGTTCAAATTTAATTATAGATATTTATAATGATATGATAGTTAAGTTTTTTACTTTTTTAATTTTTTTAAAACGTGTCGCAATAGGATAATGTCACTTGTCATTTCTAGCAAATTTTTAATTTTAATTTTCTAAAAAATATCTAAAAAATAGAAAATTTCTAATTTCTTTTCAAAAATTCAGGAAAATTCTAAAAAATATTTTTAAAATATAAAAGTATTTTATTAATTTCTAAATTTATTTAAAAATAATAATTTTTCAAAAGAATAAATTATTTTAAAAATATTTACTCGTGGTCCCTTTTGTTTAGGTTTTGTTCTATTTTGGTTACCCAAATTTAAAAAAGATCGTTCTTGTCACTTACGTTTGAAAACGGTTCTGTTTTGGTCAACGGACCGTTAGTCTCCGTTATTTTTGTTTTTGGCCTGTTTCGTTTTGCTAACCAATTTTAATTTTTTTTAAGTCACTTACGTTATCGTTTTGTTCTATTTTGGTCACTGGGCCATTAATCTCCGTTAATTTGATGATGTGCCACGTTAATAAAAATGAGTAATTTCTAATTTAATCCTTAAAATTTCAAACTTTTATTTTTTCACCATCTTAAAAAACCCTAAAAAATTATCCTCTCCAACCTTAACCTTTATTTTTACTAATGTTGCCGTCGTCAACCGTTCCTGCTGCCTTAGCTACCGTCAGCTACAAACGTCTACTGAAATAGTGAAACATAATTGATGTTAACTCCAATACAGAACTAAACAAAGAAGACAGTTAGAATAATTCTATTATTCTCGTTCGCTTATGCGATGACTCTTTTCTAGGGGTGTGCATTATTCGATTTTAACCAAATTAACCGACCGAACTAATTTTTTTCGGTTAATTGGTCGATTAATTTTAGGTAAAATCGGTTAACGGTTAAGATTTTTTTTCAAACTTCGGTTATCGGTTAATTCGGTTCAAAATTGGTTAATTAACCGAATTAACTGAAATTATTATATATTAAATATTATATATATTTGTTTTTGGTCATTAAACTTTTAAAAATTATAAAAATGATCATTAATTTTTTTTATATATTATAAAATGGTCTTTAAACTTTTATCAAATTAGCATAAAATGAAAGTTTGGCGACTAAAAAGATCTTTTTAGTATAATTTAGAGACCAATTGTGTAATTTATCCAAAAATTTATAACAAATTTCGGTTAATTCAAAAACTGACCGAATTAATCAAATTTTTTCGGTTCGGTTAAAAATTTTCGAAAAAAATTTGGTTCGGTTAATGGTTAAAAGAAAAAAAAACGGTTAATGGATTTTGGGTAATTCGGTTCGGTCAATTAACCGAATTAACCGAAGGCACACCCCTACCTCTTTCAAGAAATCGAAGAAAACGAAAAAATCATTCAAAAAATTAAAGACAAACAAACCATTTGCGTGGTTCCAGTGGAAACCAGAGTTAACAAGCCCGGTCGGTGGAAAGGGATACATTTTGGGAGACAAAAAGATTATAGAATTTTTTGTTTGAAGATGGTTACAAATAAAATTTTAAAAGTGTAGGGATTAAATTAGAAATTATCCATTTTTATTAATGTGACAAATCATCAAATTAACGGAGATTAATGGCCTAGTGACCAAAATAGAACGAAAAGTTAACGTAAGTGACTTAGACAAAAAAATAAAATAGGTAACCAAAACGAAACAGATCAAAAATAAAAATAACTGAAACTAATGGTCCGTGATCAAAACATAAATATTTTTAAACGTAAATGGGAGGAATGATCTTTTTTAAATTTAAGTGACCAACAAAACTTGAACAAAAAGGTTCACGGTGAAGATTACCCTTTAAAATAATATTGTACCGATTGATTTAAATGTTTAGTGGTCCGGTGCGAGTTCATTGGTCTGGGTAATGTTTAGCCAATTCCAGGCCTTTGGGCTTCAATCTAAACAGACATTGACTCTAGCTCTTGCAGCTGGCTCTGTGCCTCTGTCTGTATTATCTCCTTTCATTCTGATTAGACTTGATAAATTTGACCCGAAACCCAAATTGATTGACCTGATTTGAGATTTGATATCGATTCGAATATAGTAACCCAAAATTTGATCTGAAATTTGAAATAAACCGAACTGAAATCGACCTGAATTTTAGTTGAACCGAAATGGACTCGAATCGATTTTCAACAGAACCCAAGACAACCCAAAATAAAAAAGATAATAAAAGAAATAAAAAAGATAGGATATGAACAGCTGCACAACTCACTAAAAAGTCAAATATATTAGCTTTATAAAGCCATATATAGCCTGTACAAAACTGACCCGACCTAAAAACTCGATTAAAATCGATCGATATCCCGACGACCCAAAATTGACCAAAAAATCGAAATCAACCGAGCCGAAAATCAACCGACCCGATATCACCCGAATCACCATAGACTCGAACTAAAACCAAGCTGAACCAAAACTGAATTTGAACCTAATAATATCATACCTGAAATGACCCGAACCGAAACTAAACTAAATGACCCGTTTGCTACATCTATTTCTAATGTCTTTTACTTATCAATAAAAATATAACTTTCAAAGAAAAAAAAACAATTATTCTTAGTTTTAACGAAGTTGGAGTTATGAGTGTTCATTGTTCGGTTAAAATTGAATTAATCGACCGAACTAAAATTTAGTTCGGTTAATCGGTTGGTTAATTAGATGTTAGATCGAGTAACGATTATTATTTTTTAAATATTCGGTTATCGGTTAATTTGATTCGAAACCGGTTAATTAACCGAATTAACTAAAATTATTAAATATTAAATATAATAAATATTAAACATATATATATATTAAGCCTAACCCAACTAAATTAGATGCTAATTGTTATTTTGATATTTATAATAGATACAAACTATTTTATATGTCAAGTTTATTGTTGTTTTGATGCTTAATAATTAGATTTAAAATGTTTTTAAGGCTGTGTTTGATAGCTGTAATTGTAATTCTAGAATTCATTTTTCGTATTTTACCGTGTTTGGTTCGTGTAAAAGGAAATGGTCAATGTAGTTCTAATTCCAGTCAACTCTTTTTTTCTTTGGTTTCTACCGAGTTATTTTCGGTAATACACTTTCCTGTCTTCCTCTTCAACCCAAAAAGTATTTTGGCCGCTCTCCCTTGTCGGCACTGGCGCCGCATCTCTACATCGCCGATAAAGATTAGTCAGTTAATCATATTCCGTTTATCTCCCGTTCAATTTCTCTGTGTTTTTCTCTCTCTTCCCTTTTCAAATAATTTACAGTGGGCAGCGATCAGGGGATAAACCGATGGACTGACGGTGATGGATTTAGTCTTTGAAATAAAATACAATCTGCTTAATTACATTGACCTGTTTTTTTCTTCCAAAATCCAAATTCGTGCTGGTGAGGAGCTCCACGGTTTAGTTCGCACTCTATATTCATGGCATACGACTTCGAGTTCACCAATAAGGTCTGCCCCACCTTCAATCGCTTGATTCTTCTTTTCCTCTTAATTTTAAGTTTCTCGTTAATTTTTTATTTCAATAGCTTTTGACTGAGATCCATGCAAATCAGTTTAAATTTATCATTCTGATTTAGAAATCTGGTTTTGTACCTTATCTTTTTTGCTCTGTTTTCATTCCGATCTAGTGACTTTTCAAGTTTAATTTCAATCTCTTAAGACTTTTGCATGGTAATTCTCTAGCTTAATTGAAGATATTATTACATCTTATATTGCAAGCAAACTTATCGAACTATTATTTCTCTCTTTTGTTTTAAATTTATTTTGCTGAGAAGTCAATTAATGGTTGCTACTTATTACCTCATGGGAATTATTAACATTATATTTAAATGGAATTTGATCAATCTATTTGTGTTGGGTTTTCTTTTTCATCTTTATTCCTTACCTCTCTGGGATTCTTACTGAAGAAATTAAAAGGGAAAATCGAATATGAAAGTTTTAGTTGATTTGCCATACATCTGATGATTTTGTAATGCCAAGTCAATGTAGTATGCTTAAAACACGACATAAATACACTAATTTTTAGTTCTAAGATTTTGTGGACTTCGTGGTGAACAAGGCACTATGAACACTTCCATAATAATTATGGTGTAGTAACCATGCATAAATTTTTGGGTTTTAATAGAAACCTTCTGTTAACACTTAAATCTAATACTGAAATGTTTTTGTGCATGTACTTGTGTTGGTTTATACATAAATGTTATTTATGGACTGATGTAGTGCTTGCAAGTTCTTTTATGCTAGTTAATGAATAATTGTTGTTTTCTTAGGTCATTCCGGTGGCTAAATAAAATTGTTGCTTGTTTATCACTCATCTTAAAAAGATTTTTCTTTTTTATTTGAGATTCTTCATATTTTTGTGTTTCTAATAAAAGTGGGGCATATGCTTTATATGTTATCTTGACCTTTCTACTGCTATATGTGTCTGTGTTGTTTACAAGGGGCTGTCAAACTTGGGAGGAAGGACCTTTATCCTCAGAATACAAGGGTTGATCGCGGAGAAAAACGAAATCAGAGAAGTTGAAGCCGAAGAAGAGAATAAAGCTAAAGAAATCGAAGATGATAGAAGAGGGAGTGACAGAGAAAAATCAGGAGAATAAAGCCTAAGTATTTTTTATTGTTATTTTGGTTAATTCGAAAATTAACCGAACAAAATTTAATTCGGTTATTTTTTTTTAAATTCCGGTTCGATTAAAGACTAAAAAAAATTTGGTTAATAAATTTTAACTATTTCAATTAGGTCGATTTACCGAAGGCGATTGTTGGACACGTGTAATCTAATTAACCCTAAGAGAAACTTCTTTCCAACCGTTTTCTTCTTCTTTATTTCACCCAGCCAAACCATTAACCTAAAAAAAAGGACACAACAGTTCTTCATCTTCTTCGTCCAGAAGGACAACGTCGTAATTTAGTTCTGATTGCTTTTAGTTTTTCACCCTTATGGTCACCGGTCCCCATAATCCTCCATAATTTCATCTTAGATCCCTCCAATGGCCACCCTCTCAGCTTTTCCTAACCCTAACCCCAACACCAATTTCCTTTCCCCTTCCGACCAATCTAACCTCAACCGGGAATCTTCTTCCGAGCCGGACCCCAACGATAAACCTAATTTTCACACCGCACTTTCGAACCCTCCCGAGTCGATTCCTCCATCATTGCCTCCGCCGTCTCTTCTTCACCTCTCCTTCAACCAGGATCATGGTTGTTTCGCCGCCGGCACTGATCATGGCTTCCGGATCTACAATTGCGACCCATTCCGCGAGATCTTTCGCCGTGATTTCGATCGCGGTGGCGGAATCGGGGTTGTCGAGATGCTTTTTCGGTGCAATATTTTGGCTCTCGTTGGAGGTGGACCCGATCCTCAGTACCCGCCGAATAAGGTTATGATCTGGGACGATCACCAGAACCGATGCATCAGTGAGCTTTCGTTTCGGTCAGAAGTAAGATCGGTTCGGCTTCGGAGGGACCGAATTATTGTCGTTTTGGAACAGAAAATCTTCGTTTACAATTTTGTGGATTTGAAGCTGCTGCACCAGATTGAGACCATTGCGAATCCAAAGGGACTCTGCGCGGTATCTCAGGGGGCGGGATCGCTGGTTTTGGTCTGCCCTGGGTTGCAAAAGGGGCAAGTTAGGGTGGAGCATTTCGCCTCTAAGAGCACTAAGTTCATAATGGCTCATGATTCAAGAATTGCCTGCTTTTCTCTCTCGCAGGATGGCCAATTACTCGCTACCTCGAGCTCGAAAGGGACTCTGGTTCGTATTTATAATACTGTTGATGGCAGCTTGCTGCAAGAGGTATGTTGGTGTAATTCTGTTTAGCACTGAGAATTGAACATGATATTATTTTGAATGCTCCGATTCTTATATTCGGAAAGTTCTCTTGTATATCAATGTAGGTAAGGAGGGGTGCAGATAGAGCTGAAATTTATAGTTTGGCATTCTCTTCAAATGCTCAGTGGTTAGCAGTTTCAAGTGACAAAGGCACTGTCCATGTTTTCAGCCTTAAAATTAATGCTGGATCTCCTGGGACTACCCAGTCACGAAGTGCATCCGAGCCTGTATCACCCCAAAAATCTCTTTCTTTTATCAAAGGTAAAGTACCCTTTTTTTGCCCGCTTCGTATTTTTGTTTAAACAATGTAATTTTGTCTAATGACACCGGATAACCGTGAAAATTGACATGATTCCTTCCTAGCATTAGATAATGTAAATGCACAAGCTTCCCTCTACTAAATTATATTAAAGAAGCTATCATGGAACAAGAACATCCATGTCAATTGTCCTTTATGTTTTTCATTTTTTGATATCCGAGATACTTGTCATTCATGGCATACGAAACAATACTAATTTGGTTGAATAATAGGTATACCTGGTCAACGAAATAGCATTCTAACAGCATTAAAGCTTGTCTGTTTTAGCTCTAGAAGATAGTTATTTGAGGTTTTGTCTTCAAATATTTTCATCTCATATGTGCATTTTCTGCATATAGGAGAGTTAACTTTGTTCTTCAGGTATCAGAGAAACTAATTCTTGAATAGGATGTGAGCTAAACTAGATTGCGTCTAACATGTCTAAAGATAAGTCGTTTGAGATTTTTTAATTTGTGGAGTTTACTATGATATTCATCTAATTATCTTTTCCGCATGCCAGGGGTGTTACCAAAGTACTTCAGCTCAGAATGGTCGGTAGCTCAGTTCCGCTTGGTTGAAGGTTCGCAGTACATTGTTGCTTTCGGTCACCAAAAGAATACAGTGGTAATTCTTGGCATTGATGGAAGGTAAGGAAAAAACAAAATACCTATAGTTGTATGAAAAAATTCGTTGGAACAGCCATCAGTAATTTGGCATGAAATTTTCTGTTTAAGTTGATTTTTTGAATATGCTGAATCTGATCAAACAAAAAACCCACATTTAGAGCCAACTTTGGGAGTATTAGGTGACTTAGCAACATTCTTGATAACTAACACAATGTTTGTGACTCGCCTCCACATTTCTTGAGTTAGCTGTTTGTTAGAAATTTCCTTGAAGCATCTAGGTAAGTTATCAGCAAGATGGTTCTCCTTGAGGTGGTCAAAACATGTGATTATTCTCCTAGGTTTTATCTCTTCCTGTCCTCCTTTACCTAGCACTTGTAAAAACGACACGATCTCAAGATGATGATACGGATCGTTTACATGTACTTAATATGTTCGTGGCATTAGGTTGACTTAGACCCTTTTCCTTTATGTTGTTCATTATTACTTGATTGTCTTTGTTGTGATAATAAATACAAGGGTCTAAAAGGGGTAATTGGTCTAATATAATGCAGCTTCTACCGATGCCAATTTGACCCAGTGAATGGTGGGGAAATGACCCAGCTCGAATATCACAACTTCTTGAAGCCGGAGGCAGCTTTCTGAAGACTTACATTTAATATATAGATGTATGTTTTGGCCATATAATCTTCCACGGTTCTACTTCCTTCAACCCCTATCTCTTTTCCCGTAAGTCACCTAATGCATTGTCTAATTTGTAAATATATATTATATATAAGTATAGTTTTGTAAAGTCGGTGACTTGTTGCTCAAGAAAAGAAAAAAAATCGAATTTCAGGTCAAAATTTAGCTTTTAATATTACTGTCACATGATATATAAAAAAATATATTATAACTTATAAGACAATACATAACACTTTGAAATGAAAACATAAAATTTTAGGGTCGGTTTGGTTGTAGAGAATAGTTTATTGTCATTTTCTTGGAAAATAAAAAACGGTGAAGAAAACGTGTTTGGTTGTATAATTAAAAAAATTATTTTCAAAAAATGAAAAAAAAAATGAATGAAAATTTAAAAACATAAAAAAATATTTTTATTGTTTTTATTGAAAATGTTTTAAGAGGGTGGAAAATATGAAAACACGGGTTTTTTAATTTTAACTTTATTTTAATTTGGGTCTAAATCCTTCTATGGTCAATTTTTTAAAATTTTGGTGAAATTAATCATATTTTATTTATTTATTTATTTATTATTATCATATTTTTTAACTATATTTTAATTTTAATTTTAATAATTATTTTAATTTTAAAAAATTACATACCAAACACATTTTTACTATATTCATTTGTTAAAATAAGTTTTCATCCCTGTTAACTAAACATATTTTTTTAATTTTTAAGAATTTAAAAATGAAAATTATTTTTTAAAAATAAAAATAGAAAATATATACTATTTTTAAATGAAGGTAAAAGTATCATATTAGTCGTGTATTATATTGTAGATTGTCTTTTGATCCCTTTATTTAAAATAGGCAAATTGGTCCCTAAATATTTTAGAAAGAATAGAATCATCATTCGGTTCAAAAACTCTTCCATTTTGTTTTAATTGATGGTGTTATAATTATAAAAGGGCAAAATATCTTTTTAATCCTATGCATTTAAAGCTTTTTTATTTATCAATTTAGCCCATAATCATTAAAAATATAAAATATTAAAAACATTTTTATTACAGATTATTTATAAAATAAAAAGGGTGAAATCATTTTTAAAATTAGATTTTAGTCATATTTTTACTATATTTTTTAGCAATCAGGTCCTTAATCATTAAAAATAAAATTGTAAATATAAAATATTATCAATGTTTTGTTAAAAAATTAATCATGAATTAAAACTCAAATTTCTTCTCTATTATACCAAAAATAAAATTAAAAAAAATCAGAGAAGAGTGGGGTTTGCTTTTTCATGAAGGCAAGGGATGCAAAGATAATTATTTATCGGAAAAGCTGAAGTAAACAAGGAAGATATTATGGGAAATGCAAAATTAGAAGGAGATGGAGGAAGAGGCTTCCCACGAAGATGCTAAAGAATTTGAATAATAAATCAACAATCAGTTAGTCTAGCTGGATAAAATGCTAGCTCCCTTAAACAAGGTCAGAGGTTCAAATCCTGGTGTTGTGGAAGAAGAAAGCTGGTTTGGGAGGCTCGCCCCTATAATGAGTCTCTGCAAAACCTGATTCGTATTAGTCGGCCAATGAGTTGTATACCAAAAAAATTTGAACAATAAGTGAGATGATTAATGTTTTTTTTTTATTTTCTGTTGTAATAAGGAAAGAAATTGGAGTTTTAGTTCAACAATTAATTTTTCAACAAAAAAAATTAATAATATTTTTACAAATTAAATTTTATTTTATAATTTTAAGTAAAATTTTATTTTGTAATCTTTATATTTTTAATGATTAATAACCAAATTGATACATATTGTACATAACGACTAAAAACTTATTTGTCAATATTTTTAATAAAAATATATATTTTTGATTTATGTATTTAACCAATTAAAAGTTAAATAGATAAAAACCGTAAATATAAAGGACTAAAATGTTATTTTATCTTTTTATAACTATCACATCATCTACCACCAGTAAAATAGATGAAATTTTAACGGATAAACTATTTTACTCTTTTCAAAATGTACAAAGAACAACTTGTCTATAATTTCAATAAAGAAACTAAAATGCAATATGAATGTTAATATTTGAAATCAAACATAAATATTACCTTATACTCGAATACAATATTTTACTCTTTTTTGTAAAAAAAAAAAGTATGTGAATTTATTAATATTTGAAATTAAACATAAATATTATCTTATACTCGAATAACATTATAAATAAATCTAAATATATAATTCAATTAAGTTTAGCTATTTATTTACCAGATTGCATTATCATATTTTTAATGGTAAACTATATAAAAAATAGATAATACAAATTTAGCTAATTCATTAATATGATAATACATGAGATAAATCGAGAAATAAGGGAAAAATTAGATAAGGTAAATTTAACTAATTCATTAATATGATAATACATTTCGATAAATAAGGGAAAAAATTAAATATAATAACGCAATCTGATAAATTTAAATCGATTAAATAATTAATTTGACATGTATCATCAGCATATCTTTAGATTTTTTATATAGTTTACCATTAAGAATATGATAATGAAAAAAATGATTGATTATATAAATTATAGAGAAGATAAATTTAGCTAATTTATTAATATGAGATAGATTGAGACATAATATAAATAATATTTTTTTAAATTAAATAATTATGATAAACTATACAAATGATAAAAAATAACATAAACATGGCACACATACACAATAATTTAAAATATACCCGAAATTAAATTAATTTGACATGTATTATCAGTTTTTATAATTTATCTTTATTAATGATCCATCGTGTCAACTATAAATGATTTGTAATATATAAGAAAAATTTTAATATTAACGTGTGTAATTCATTAAAAATATACAAAGATCAAATTATCTATAATTTCTACAATCATTTATTTTAATAATTTACATTTCCCATATTTTTTCGTAACAATTTAAGTTAAATTTTAGTTTTTAAAATTGCATTATCATAATTATATTGACAAATTAAAATAAATTTTTTGTTATAAATAGAAACCAAGGTAAACGCCAAACTACAATCACATAGAGCAATCTTCTTCCACCGTAGCATGCAAATTGCAATGGCGGCTAAATTTTCTGATCAACTCTATGGAGCATTTTTCACGTTTATTGTGTTGCAGTCTTTTCTAGTTGAGTCTAGATCTGTCAAACTCGAATCTCCTCACAATCATGAGCAAGGCCAGGGAAGAAACATCAGTAGCCCGGTTGACATCGGCCGATTGAATCTCGATGAATTATCTCATTTGGATGCCAAGTACACCCTCTCCGGTGGAAAATGGTACTGCTTCCCTTTGACCTACCTATGCCGTCGGGTTTGCCTCGTACAGTAGTGGCCACCGTCGTGGATGAGGCATTCCGAAAGTGGCAAGCCGCTGTCCCGGAGTTTGCGTTCCAAAGGGTATACCCGGGCGAGAATGCTAATGTTAAAATTTCGTTCACCACCACACTGACTCCCGACTTATATGGTTATGGTTATTATCCACCTGATGGAAGCCTTAACCTTGATATTGACCACACGGTTTGGAGCGCCAAACCATAACCTAACGAACATGATTTGCTGTCTGGAGCCATGCATGAAATAGGGCACACTCTTGGCCTTACACATAGTCCCAATCCAAATGCAGTTATGTATCATACACTTGATTATGGAACTATCAGAAGGGAGCTTAGCCAAGAGGACATTGATCGCATTCAAGCTCTATATTATTATGGGTAAACTACCGCAATTGTCGTTCTCGTTTCATAAGTGTTTATTTTCATTTATAAAATTAAAAAAGTATTGTTTTAGGAATTAGGGTTATTGTTTTTTTCCCGAAATATTTGTTAGGATTTCTTAACTATTTTCTTATATGATATTTTTCATTATTTAGTGATCTTTGATGGATTAGAAAAAATATCAATTAATATGACTATTTTATTCTAGTTTCTGTGATTAAAATATATTTTAACTAGCTTTTTTACAACAAAAATAAATAAAGTTCCCACACAAAAAATACATAAACAGAAACCCATCGAGTCTAAATAGGCTATCTCGACCACTCACTAAGTACAACTCATACGGTTACATAAAACTGGTTACCGTTATTAGTTAAAAATAAAAGTCAGCAAATACAAATTTCTTTTTTCTCGGCCGTGAATCTTTTGGTCGCCCATGGATTAATTATGATTTTATACTGTGTGTTTTTATCATTCTTTTATGTCTCTGTCCATATATTATAGGGTAAAACTTTAATACACAGACTGTATAAACACAAGTCTGTGTATTTACATTATAAAAATTTAAATCCTAAATTTCTAACCCTAACCCTAAAAAATAAACCCCAAACCCCTAAATCTTAAACTCTGAACTAAAATCACAATCCCTAAAACTAAAAGGCACGTGTAAACTAAAGTTTACACGGCCTGTATATCAAAGTTTTTTCCTATATTATATATGTATGTATCATATCAACTCAGTGTTTTTCCAACATTTTTAATAAGTATTTTAAAAATATATTATTTAGAATTATAGTTATATGATTTTAAGAAATAAAATCCTATTTTTTATATACATGACATTTCAAAATGAAAAAAAAGTAATGACATTTCCAATGAGCAAAACCATATAATTATATGGAGAAACAACATATTATTTAGTCGTCGGGTGATGGCGGTTATGAATGGTAATACATGGGTTAATAACTTTATAATGTAATGTATATAATTTTAGTAAACTTTAATTAATGTTTTCTCTACGGGTCATTACAATTCAATTGATTATTTTTTATAATAAAGAATATAATTTTATTGAGAATTAAAATTATACAAAATATAAATATACGCCTCATTAAAAAAATTTTTAATCTAAAATAGAGGGAAAAAGTACGATAAGAAAGTAATAAAGAACAATCGCCCAAATCCAAGAAACAATCAAAGAAATTCAATTGTTGGTTTTGTTTTTTTTATAACTACTGGTATTCAATTTATTAGCGATATTTATTTCAGTTAATTTAATAAGCGGTCAAACAAAATTATATTAACTAAATTTTTTCTTCAAGGGTTAAAATACTTAAAATTTGTTTGCAAATCTATTAAAAAAATTATTTGTAAATTATTAATTAAATCGAATAAGTTTTGATTTGTGTTTTTCTTTGGTCATATTATATTAATTTGGGTATTTTTCATTTGGGTTAAAAATTGGTTTGGTCTTTTATTTTAATGGTTCAAGGTTTAAAATATATTAATATATTAATATATAAATAATTAAATAATTTATATTTTTGGTTAATTCATTTAATTAATTGTGTTCAAACTGAATTAACCGATAACCGAATTTTGAAAAAGTTTATAATTGTTTTTGAATTAACCGATCGATTAACTAATATAAATTTCGAGACGAGTAGGCCGGTTATTTAATTTTAACCGAATAATATACATTGTTACAACTTATTGATTGACTAATTAAGATGAAGTACTACATAATATAATACATAGACCCATTATGAGACGACCATTCAATCTAATATGCTCCATTCACATTATTAGAATTCGAATATCTTACCTTACCTTAAAAATTCGGTCATTATTTAATAATCTAGTCATTTTTTTTTATATTTTTAATATATTTTCAGTTGAATCCCCATAGCTACAGCAGTTAATTGTCCTGTTTTAGTTAGCAAAACCAGGGGGAAATGTATAAGATACGTTTCGTTTTAATATTTTTTTTATCTTATAGTCATTTTATAATTATATAATCGAATAAAATACTATGTCATTATGTCACCATGAATTACACCCACAAAATATAATTTACTTATAATTTTATAATTAAATCAAATATTATTTTATTAGATTAAATTATATTTAGGGTAAAAATATTCAAAATAATCACTAAACTAAGTAAAATTGATTTTTTGACCCTTAAAGTTTCAGAAATTATAAAATGGCCATTAGATTTATCGAATTGTTAAAAAAAATGTCACTTATGTGCATCGTGAAGCCAACTCGTCTGCAGATCGCCTGGTTAAAAATGGCATAGTCCGCTCGTCTCCCCTGATTTGGTGTGCTGATTGAGATCGTTTCTTGGTTGTATCCTGTAGGTGCGTTTTATTATGTTTGTGTTTCTAGTGAATTTTGTAGTCCAGTTTCTGTTAGGAGATTTCTATTTTGTTTGTGGGGTTGTTCTGTCTTGTTTCACTTTTAGACATTATATTTAATTTGAGTATATTAATACATGTTTGGGGCACTTTTTCCCTTTCGGTGATCAGGTTTTGATGCCATCGAAATTCGGTTATGAAAGGGTTTTTAACAATATCCAATTTTCTGTCAAAAACAATCCATCAAATTATTACAAAATGGTCATTAAAATTTATCGAAATTTTATCACATGTAGTGAACATTTTATAATAGTTTGATAAATTTAAGGACCAACATCTTGTTTTTTGTTGCGCTTCTGGTTCCATAAGGCTTTGCTTTGACTAGTTCAGACCGACCCACATCGCACAATTGGTTTTGGTGGGTGAGTGTTCCAGCGAGAATTTTCTGCATACACAAAACCTCGAACTCAAAACATGTTTAAGGGATTCCAAGCTACTTAGCACTTGAACAAACCCCATTAGTATAAACATCATCCTTTTTATATACTTTAAACATATTTTTATTGATGGTTGCTTGTTGAAAATAAAATTCTATATTTAATTTTCATATGAACAAGATAGAACCGTTAGCTACGTATTAATACCCCGCATGTACTATGTAATACCATTTAATCTAATTGTTCTGAACGTATATATTTAAAGTTTTGACAAATTCTAAAGATTTTTTTTTGCCAAATGAAATTTTAAATTCAAATATTGAATTTCAGAGAAAGAATCTAAAATGTGAATCCTAAAAATTAACTATTTTCCTTTTGCTATAAATAGGAGCAAAGTTAAAGACCAGAAAACACACCCTAAACACATACAGCAATACATCATCTTACAACTTCCACCGTAGCAATTAGCATGCAATGGCAGCTAAAATTTTCAATCAGCTCCTTGGAGCATTCCTCACGATTCTTGTGCTGCAACCTCTTGTGGCTAAGTCCAGACCCGTGGAACTCGAGCAGGGCGAGATGAGTTGTAGTAGCCCAGGTGACATCGGCGGACCGACTTCCGGCGGCTTGATTCATTGGGATGTTGACAACCCCCTTTCCAGTGGGAGGTGGTACCAATTCCCGGTTACCTACGGTTTCCGATCTGGTACCGTCTTGCCGCCAGGTTTAGATCTTAAAGTAGTGACCGGCATCATCGATGTGGCATTCCAGAAATAGAAAGCTGCTGTCCCAGTCCCTTGGTTTACGTTCCAAAGGATAACTCCAGGCGATAAGGCTAATATTAAAATTGCGTTCGAGCCACTACCCGGATATTATGGTTGTGGTTAGTCTCCACCAGATGGGAGTCTTTACCTTGATAACAGCGAGACGTCCTGGAGCATTAGATTTCCTCCGCAACGGAACCAACTAGACCTATTGTCTGCAGCCTTGAATATAGTAGGCCACACTCTCGGCCTTGGGGATAGTGCTGATCCGACTTCAGTCATGTATCCCATACTTAATTATGGAAGTAAGAAATGGAGCCTTAGCCTGGAAGACATTTCTCGCATACAAAACTTGTACTTGTATCCCCCGCTACAGCCACACCTTGAGTTGGCGAAACCCATATAGCTTCAGGACCTTGGGATGGGAAGCTTGGTTTTATCGTATGAAATAAGTGATAAAAACAGTGTCAAAGATTAGAACAAGAAACGTAGAGCCTATGTTGCTTTTCTTTGAGTCATGTCATATTATGTCGTCTGCTGGTTTGGTTTGGTTTTGCCAACCTGTTTTAAGTTGCTGTAATTGTAATTGCATGGGCTACCCTATTATAATATGAAAGGTTTGAAATTACTATGACATTCGGTTAACTCTTTGCCAATGGCGTACTAATACTATAGAGACAGAGATTAGAGAGTTCAAATTAGTCAAATAAGGCCGACTAATAATCAAAATATATTTAAACTTAACCACGGGGCAACTCTGCTAAGTACACTACGTAGCAATATATTAACCACGGGCAGGGACGGTGACATAATGGCGAGGTACCACCGCATGTCAAGACGATCAAAGATCGGGCATCACGGCTTCTTTTTTTCAGGCCGTATGTGGGAAGAATTTGAAGTTCTAGGATTTCAAGCAAAGAAAGAGTGAACCAGTTCTATATAAGAAGAACTTGTAGCTCCGAACCTTGAGGCTACTGTATACCCTTAAGTTATAAAAATCTAATGTATATAATTTTACTAAAATTAAAAAAAAAATCTAATGTATATAATTTGAAGTTATATACATGGGGCGGTACCTCAAGGCTACTGTATACCCTTAAGTTATAAAAATCTAATGTATATAATTTTACTAAAATTCAAAAAAAAAAGTAAAATTCAACTGTCCTATTTTAACTAACAAAATCTAATGTATACCATTATGTCACCAATCACCATGAACTATTCTGTGCAATAAAAATATAACTTACTTGTAATTTTATATTTATATATCAGATATTATTTTATTAGATTAAATTATATTAAGGCTGACTTATTATATGAAACTGATTTAAAATTAATTTGGATTAGATTAAAGGCATAACGTCAAAAAATATCTCTAACATTTAGTAAAATAGTTATTTTGGCTTCTATTCTTTTTTTAATCATTTTAAATCTCATTGTTTCATTTTTTGTCAAATTGACCCCTCCATAAATTAAAATTGTTAGTAAACTAACGATAAATGTCTTGAAATGACGTAACAAACATACATGGTAGTGCACGCTAACATAACTGTGTTATGAGGTGATTCAAGAAAGGTAAGAGGGTGATAGTTGAGGAGAAGAACTGAAGAAAAAAAGAAGAGAATCTGTAGAAAGAAAAAAAAAGAAAATGAAAAATTTGGAGTTTACTCATATAGTTGATGACTTATTTTGAATTAAGATCTAATTAATAGAATGTATAAGTTTTAGGACTAAAAGTGTTATTATCCCATGAAATGTCACCATCTCCGTTAATTTTTTAATAGCCAATGACCAAAACGGTAACGAAAAGAAAACGTTAGTGATGGTTTTGACAAAAAAAATTAGTTGGGTTGCTAAAATTAGATGAGTTTACCAAATCGATACATACTATATATAGATGACTAAAAACTTATTTGTCAACATTTTTATAAAAATATATTATTTGATTTTATGTATTTAACCAATTAAAAGTTAAATGGATGAAAACTGTAAATCTGGAGGACTAAAAAGTTATTTTTACCTTTTTATAACTATCACATCATCCATTATCAGTAAAATGGATGAAATTTTTACGGATGAACTATTTTACTCTTCTCAAAATGTACAAAGACCAACTTATCTATAATTTCAATAAAGAAACTAAAATGCAATGTTACAATATTATTCTTCAAGTGAACTAATAGTAATATGGTAAATGATTTGTATTCAATACTTGAATTGGCACTTGCTTCGGATTTGTAATTCGGATTCGAGAAGCTCAGTTTATTATCTCTCTTGTAAAAAAAAAGTTTGAGTTTATTAATATTTAAAATTAAACATAAATATTACCTTACACTCGAATAACATTATAAATAAATATAAAGATATGTTTCAAATACTCTTAAATTTAGCCATTTATTTACCCGATTGCATTATCATATTTTTAATGGTAAACTATATAAAAATAGATAAGATACATTTATTTAATTTATTAATATGATAATACATGAATTAAATCAAGAAATATAGTAAATTTAGCTAATTCATTAATATGTTAATACATGAGATAAATTGAGAAATAAGGTAAAAAATAGATAAGGTACATTTAGCTATTTCATTAATATGATAATACATGAGATAAATTGAGAAGTAAGGTAAAAAAATAGATTAGGTAAATTTAACTAATTCATTAATAAGATAATACATTTTGAAGCATACCCGAAATTAAATATGATAATGCAATCTGGTAAATTTAAATTGATTAAATAATTGATTTGACATGTATTATCAATATATCTTTAGATTGTTTTATAGTTTAATATCAAGAATACGATAATGGCGTAATAATTGATCGTATAAATTATACATAAGGTAAATTTATTTAATTCATTAATATGAGATAAATTGAGATATGGTATAAATAATAAATTTTTATTTAAATTAAATAATTATTATAAACTATGTAAATGGATAAAAAATAATATAAACATGACACACATAAACAATAATTTAAAATATATCCGTAATTAAATTGATTTGACATGTATTATCACCTTTTACAATTTATCTTTATCAATGATCTATCGTGTCGACCATAAACGATTTGTACAACATAAAAAATTCTTAAGATTAACGTGTGCAATTCGGCAAATTTTGGTGAATAATCCATCCTCAATTGAACCCAATTTTCAATTGGGGATGTAAAGCGTGCTGCCCGATAATTTGGAAACTACGATAAAAATTACAGTAATTTGAAAACATCACATTTAATATTTTATTATTAAAAATTTAAATTGTCACCAAGACGCCACCTTCATTAAAAAATGGCTATTGAGTCGGTAATCCAGGTAATTATTGCAGCATTGACTTGGGTAGCGGTAAAGGTGCGGTAGTTACGACTATTTAAGTGAGAGACAGAATCGAAAAGAGTATATTTGACCCAACACTGATGGAGGCTAAATTGAAAGAAATCAGCTTCGCCACTTTATGGCTGGAAGTCATGACCTACACGAAAGAAAGCAAAGAAAACATCAATTAGTAATGGTTTAAAATTTTGTCGTTGTCATCTGGATGTTTTGAGATTTTCTATGTAATTGGTCTTCTATTGGGGCTAGAAGTTGATCATTATGTCGCTGCCCCCGTGATTGGGTTTTTTTGATCTTCTTCTTGGACCTGTTATATGTTCCAACAAATGTCATGGGTGCATATGACTTGATGCCTAAATGCTTGTGTATAGCCTTAATGTATGAAAACTTGCATGGATGTATGACACATGCATTTGATGTTAAATGATCTTATGAGTACGTGATTTTCCTTTTGCCCCTCAAAGGGATGCCCCTGACTCTATGTTGGTATGATCGAATTCTTGGTCTTGCTTTGGTTCAGTCACTCGGTTTTCTATTTTTTCGTTTGCAGGCGGGTGCCGTATCGATGTGGAATGATTGTGATTTGAGATTAAACTTCCTGCCATGATATTTACATAATTAACTCAATTATCTTTAATAGTGCATGAAAATTATAGTGTACAACTGAATATTTAAATGCCATGTTAAAATGAATGCAAATGAAGTATTGATTCACAAGTAGTCCTTAGAAAGGCTTCCACTAAGGGAAGATGTCTGACAAGAGGCTGAAATGAATTACAGATAATGAGCAGCTTCTTGTCTGGATATCTTGATTTTGTAAAGTACGACTCGCACTCTATGCCTTAGCGTCGTCCTCGGTTTGAAGGATGGTCTCATCATTTTTTCTTCCACTGTCCAAAAGTCTCATGACAACGTAATCTACACACTTCAATTTTTTTGGACAGATGGCTAGCCTATGCATGCAGAATGTAAGCAAAGGTCTCTTCTTTGGTAGACCTGGGTGCAGATGAGTTGGGTCTCGAATAGCGTGCCTAAGCTGCATTGTCTCTTTGTATCTCGCAGTCGAGTCATATTTTTGTTGGTCTTTTTTGACCCTGACCAGCTACTATTTGCATTATCGCTCTTGTATCACAGACTTCTCTCCTATATGGGTACACCCTCTAAATTGGATTATTCTCAAATCAACACTGATGGTATGATATGATATGCAATGCGCATGCAAAAAAAGGAAAAAAACAACAACATAGAAAATGAGTTAGTGTAATAGAATAATCGAATAATAAAATGAAGAAAAATGATGAAAAATGAAGAAAATAAGCGGTTAAAATATACAAGGAATATAAAAAAAACAAAGCAAAACCTAAAAAAAGGGTCATTCCTAAATGGGCAGAGTCCCGACGTGATCAAAGGGTGGGATACTACGCCTTATTATATGAGGTTTGGTTCTAGAGTAAGGGTACCCGAACTGTCGCTGGGACATCGATTCGGGGGAATACAACCCTTATACTATACGGAGGTGAAAACCCCACAGAGCGAAGTAATCTCTCCCACTTAAGGGTTCTATCACTAATATATGATGACAGTTCATATCAATCAAAACAAGAAAATTAAAAATTAAATTAAATTGAATTTAAATTTTCCTTAACAATTACAATGCGAACCCTGACTAAGGCCTAACTCCTCATTTGTTTTTGAAAACAAAATGTGTCCCCAGCGGAGTCGCTAAGCTATAACGACCCTTTTTCTCTTTGAAGATAATGGTTTGAAATGTTTTGCGGCACCAAAGGAGATGACACCCGGATGGCCGGGATGACACTCCTAATAGATTACCGTTAAAATTTTTAAAACGAATGGTGGAGTCGCCACCGACCACTTTTGGTAGACCGAACACCGAAAAGATAACTAGAGATAGATTCGGGAGTTGATTACGAGTGGGGAAGGGTTAGCACCCCCACTACGCCCAAAATTGGTACCTAAAAGTTTGCATATATTTATTTAAGGAAAATAAAAAATTCAATTTAACTTAAAAATTAATTTCCTAAAATGAATAACAGTTTAAATCCGCTTTGGTATTCACGACACTCAAAGGAGATGCCACCCGGAGGTCGGGATGACACTCCTAGCAGAAATATCGGAATAATGAGGCAGAACACGATAATTATTGAAAAAATAAGTAAATAATGAATAAAAAGTGAAAAGATAAAAAAGGGTCAAATCTATATGATAAATTCAAAACCGGCCTTTGTATCCACGACATTCAAAGGAGATATCACCCGGAGGCCGGGATGACACTCCTAATAGAAATATCGGAATAATGAGGCAAAAAAACATATAATATTTACACATAATAATAAATAATATAAAATTAATATAAATGATATAAACGCGAAATAATAACATAAAACAAATAAAATACCGCATAATATGTATACATAAGTACATAACTAATATAAAATTAGTATAAAATAAAATGCTACATAATATATATACATAAGTACTATATTATATATACATAAATAATATCTTTCATATATTATATGTGTTACATAAATATACATATATATTATACATGGTAATATACTATACATTCTATGTATAATAAATATACATGTGAAGAAATACAAATGGAATAAATAAAGGGATGAAAATATAAAAAAAAAAACTGCACAAAAGGGAAATAGCAAAAAAAAAAAAAAACGGGACTGAAACGATAAAAAACAAAAGGAGAGGGGCTGAATTTGAAATTATTCCATTTAATATGATTAACACTGATTTTAGGACCAAATTAGAGCTTTTTGAAATTTCTAGGGACCATGAGTGTGATTTTACCATTTTGAGTCCGAATTAAATAGGATTAGGGACTAAACCGCAGAGGAAATTAAACCTATGGGGGCTTACAGGGTGAATAACCCATGGGGAAGGACTAGATTGACAATTTACCCATTCTTCCAAAACACGCAGATCCATTGAGCGGGTCGGGTTGCTCATCCGAGTAAAGCTTAAAACGACGTCGAATTCAGACGCCCCAAAACGACGTCGTTTAATGCCCCTATTTATATGTTTCTATCACAAAATTTTCATTTTAACCGGTTCTTAAAAAATAAAAGCTCCCAAATCCTCTCAACCCCTTTGGCCGGTCAGAGCGTTGGGAGGTCGCCGGCGAAGCACCACGGCGGTCCGGCGGCGGAGAGCCGCTGTCGACAGTTGCCAGAAACCAAAAAATTCAAAAAGGTTCGTTTTTTACCCCCTTTAATGTATCTAATTAGTTCCTTTTAAAAACCACTCTAAGAATCTAGATCTAAGATTATTCGAAGCTTTTTATGTATATTTTTTATAAAATAAAAAAGAAATTACCTATATTCTTTGCTCGATCGGATATGGACTGAATATAGCTAAGAGCTTGCCTTGTTCGAACTGTTTTTTTTTTATTTTCGAAAAATTGCCTTGTAACATTACATGCAATGGGTTTTTATACCCATTCGAATTACATTCTTCAAAATAAAAAAAAAAGAAACAAGTTGCCTACTTGTTTGTTTACTTTAGATCTAATAATTTCCCTTTTTTTTTACAGGTCTGACGAGGCTTGGGCGGTGGAAACGACTGGTGTCAGATGCAAGTGGCCAAGGGTGCGTCTGGTGGTGTTGGCAATGATGCGCGTGCACTGCACGGTCGATAATGGCCGACGCGTTGAGAACGGGATTCCAACAACTTAAGAAAATCTAACAACTTTTTATTATCGTATTAAAATTAGGCTTAAGTATAAATTTATCACTAGTAAAAAATTAAAAAGTTAATTTAATGCATATAAATTTTGTGCACCTAATTTAACTCTTATAATTCAAATTGTGATTGTTAGCCCTACGGACCGGTTACTTTCCAGGTTTTTGAGGTCAAGTGTTGCGGTTCTGAAAGTGATTTGGGGCGTCTTTGTTTGTGTTGGCTGATTTGGAGTCTCATCAGATTCAGGTTGGTTATTTTGATTTGGTGAATTAAATAGATATATATTTGTTTAGTTAAACAAAGTCGTGTTTCGCAATCATGTTTATTAGAGAGAACGTGAGATGTTTGTCGAGTTTTTCTTGATCCGGTCTTTACAGACGGACTTTGTAAATCACTTAATGTAATTTTTAATTAATGACTGAATTATTTTGTCGAGCAAAAAAATTGTGATCAATTAACTCATTCCGTAATATTGAACGTGTTAATCGTCATGGTCTACTACGGTCAACGTAGTAACGTTACAGAAGACTTTTGAATTATGAGGGTTAAATTGAGTGTAAAATGTTCATAGGCTAAATTGAGTACAAATAACTTATGAAGGGCTTAATTATTTTTTTTTATTTTTTTACTCGACAAATATAATTTTATTAATGAGCAAAACACTTTAATTGTATGCTTCATTAAAAACCTTACTAATCTTAAGCGGAGGACATATAACCATGTGAATAAGCAACAAATATCTTTCAAAACACAATACACCATAGAGAAACAAGGCAAAAAAATTGTGCTATATATATTTTTTATTATTTTACTGAGGGCTAAATTAATTATTAAACTTAAAAATAAATAATTAAATAAAGTATATGAGAAATGTAAGAGTAGAACCTTAGAGATGTGAAGGATAATATGAGTGTCTAGATTCAAATACTTAGCAGCAACGGAGGTGACACGACAATAGTTGCTTTGGATGCCGCCGATTATAATGATGCAATCATCACCTTGTGTCAATGCTTCTGCTAGTAAGAACTTATCTTGCTAACATTGTTACTGTAACACCCCTAAAATCAATCTAATAATTTTTTGATTCCCAATGTTCAAAATTTACTTTTTTGATATTCGATTTTGGTCCTTGAAATATTTAGCATGATTAATTTCAGTTTGATAAGGCTTAATTTGAAGTTATAAGTTAAAAGACTAAATTGTAAGAAAAATGAAATAAATAACTTGAAGTACAAGCTAAACTTCGTGGCTCTTTTAAGGTTAAGGAAACGTTCAAGGACTAAGAGTTAAGTTAAACCATTTTCCTTATTTTTTCCATTTAAATAAGATTTTATTAAATATAAAGGTCATACAATTAGAAATGTAAGAAAAGAGTAGAACACAATTAGATATGAGATCTACATTATACACGCCAAATTTTTACGACATTAAATATTAAAATAAGTAATTTAAACCCAAGTGAGCCTAAACATATCCGAGCCCAAAACTCAACCCAAACCCACGCTTAAACCAAACTTATAATTATAATCCAGATTGTTTTCGAAATGTCAACTACATGTGACAATGATGAATCTCAAGTCGAGCACATCACAGCCATTTCAAAATGTTTCCAATTGGACTCAATATGAGTCACTATAACAAGTTGATGTAAATAATAGTAATTATTTTTCTTTGCAAGGCGCAATCAAAGTTTATTTTATTAATGCTAAAACATCAAACGAGATAATCTTACAAAGAAAACAAAATAGCTCGTTAGAATCACACCTAAACAATTCAAAAATTACAAATCAAACCCAAAAGTTTTACAATTTGACAGTAAGGGTAATAAACACTGCCTGTTTTACAATTTGACTGTCTCCAATTGTGCCATATCTTCTATAACGTCTCTTCATATCGGACCACGGATCACCCTTAAACCAATTTGTTTACCAAGTTTCAGTTTTTTCTAGCCTTTTTCAACCAGTCGAAAAGCTCTTTTGAACAATTGACCAATCTTCATATAAGGTTTCTTTTTTAAAAAAGGCTTAATATAAAAATAAGTGTTCAAACTATACATATTGTTCACTTTTTGTACCTAAATTATTTTTTGTTCAAAATAGTTTTTAATTTTTTATTTCGTTATTTTTAGGTGTATGTCGTTGACTACCGTTATTTTTTAATTTTTATTTTTAAATTTCCTTTATTTTTAACTTAATTAAAAACTAAATTTCATTAAACTCATAAAATAACCCAAAATCCTCAAAATTATCGTCGTTAATTACCTCCCCAAAGCCCACCACTACCGTCACTAGATGCCGCCGTCTATTTCCCCCAACCACCCATCATCAAAAGTTGATGGTAGGTGTGCCGATCGACTTCCTAACGTCGAAGGAAGCCAAACTCGCGAAAAAAAGCTGATCGACGCACCTACCGGCGATGGGTGGTTGGAAAAAATGGATGAAGATATCTGACGACAGTAGTGGTGGGCTTCAATGAGGCAACCAACAACAACAGTAGTGGCAATTTTGAGGGTTTTGGGTTAGGGATATTAGATTATTTTGTAAAAAAATTAAACGGTTAAATTTTAAAAAAATAAAGAAAATAATAAAAAAACATATCTGGCCTCAAATATCACGAATGGATCCAAGAGCTCGTCAAAGAGTTCGAAAAGGTCAGCTTCAATTACCTACCCCGAGAAGAAAATCAGATGGCAGATGCATTGGCAACCTTGGCGTCCATGTTTAAAACAAACACCGGGGCAGAAATGAAGCCCATTGAGATGCAGACGTTTGAAAAACCTGCTCATTGTTGTAATATACTGGAAGAGATTGACGGGAATCCATGGTACTATGATATCCTGCAATATGTCAAACTTCGAAAGTATCCAGAAGGGGCAAACGACAATGACAGAAAAGCACTCAGAAAAATGGCAACAAAATATATCCTAGATGGGGAAATCCTATATAGGAGAAGTCATGATCAAACATTGCTGAGATGTGTGGATGCCCGAGAGGCGAAGGAAATCTTAGCTGAAGTACATGACGGGATCTGTGGAACGCACGCCAACGGGCTGTCTATAGCCCGAAAAATTATGAGGTACGGTTATTTCTGGTTGACCATGGAGGGAGATTGCATCGATTACGCCAGGAAATGTCACAAATGCCAAATTTACGCTGACAAGATTCATGCTCCCCCATCACCTCTACACACCATGAATTCTCCGTGGCCTTTCGCAAAGATGGGGCATGGACGCCATCGGGCGAGATCCATCCGAAAGCTTCCAATGGGCACCGTTTCATTTTGGTCGCCATAGACTACTTCACTAAATGGGTAGAGGCAGCGTCTTTACGCCAATATCACCAGACTACAGTTTGTAAGTTCTTAAAAAGGAAATTATTTGTCGATACGGATTGCCGAGAGGATCATCACCGACAACGCCTAATTTGAACAACAAAATGATGAAGGATGTGTGCACTCAATTCAAGATAACACACCATAATTCCACAGTCTATCGTCCTAAAATGAATGGAGCAAAGGGAAGCAGCAAACAAGAATATAAAGAAGATCATAGCGAAAACTACGGATACCTACGAGGATTTGGCATGAGAATTTGCCTTTTGCCCTTTTCGCCCTATAGGACGTCCATTCGCACATCAACGGGGCAACGCCTACTCCTTGGTGTATGGTACCGGCAAGACTCCCAATTGAGGTAGAGATTCCGTCCCTCCGGTCTTAAACGAAAAAACTGAAGAAGCTGAATGGGTGCAGGCGATTCGACCAAATAAATCTCATTGACGAAAAAGACTAAAGGCCATTTGTCATGGTCGATGTACCAAAAGCGGATGGTGCAAAGCTTACAACAAAAAGGTGCGCCAAGAGAATTCAAAGAAGGGGATCTGTACTCAAGAGAATCCTCCCTATCCGTAAAGATTCTCGAGGAAAATGGACGCCCAACCGGGGAAGGACCGTCACGTCATAAAAAGGCCTTCTCGGAGAGAGCCCCGATCCTAACAGAAATGGACGGGAACGAGCTGAAAAATCCCGTAAATTCTGATGTCGTCAAGAAATATTATCTGTAAAAAAAAATAAAAAAAATAAAAAATAAAAAAAATAAAAAATAAAAAATTTGGAGAGCTAACCCAAAACCGGGCGTCTTGAAGCAAAGGAAGGACTCGAGTTGAAAACCCGCAAAGGGCGGCTCGGGTAAGTTGAAAAGTTGAATATCCGAAGAGAAGGGCATCTTCATGAACATTGTGAAGAGAAGGCTTCAGGAAAAAAATTCTACGCCGGTTGACAGGGTCATGTATCATTCATAGCGAAGATAATGAGGGATCTTGTATTTTCATACTTAAACTCATGTGTGTCATACTTTTCATTTCAAGATATCTCGAAGCCCTTAATCATAATAAAGCCGTGTTTTTGAGCATCCATTCCTGGCCTTCTTGTCAATTTTAGTCAAATAAGATAACATAGGCTTATAATGAAACAAGAGATTTCGGAGCATTACTATGATTTAACCTTGAAATTGCAGGTGATCAAAGAAAACGATGTTAACTCCGCCCTCCAGTTCCCTACATAATGGCTAGGGAAGGTGAGAAGCTTTAAACAACTAGGTAGGATGACCAATGGCACATGTCCTATCTATCCAAGGAAGGCACACGAGATAACAAAAGAGATCTCTTGGGTGAAAATCAGAAGGGCAAAAAAAAAACTCTTTAAAGTGAAAACCCGAAAGGGCGCTTTAAAATTCCAAATCATAATTGGAGAAAAAGAAAGGTTGAGATGGTTGGACCTGACAGTGAGGCGGAGTATCGATGCCTGTAAAAAAGGAGAAAACGGACGTCAAGATCAAATGAGGACCAAAACAAGCCCACCAAGAGATTGACTCTCATGCATCATGAATAGTCAAGCATCACTAGAATTAGGAGCATGTCAATTCATTCATTTGTCATAGCATTTTGTTTTTGTCTCAGACAGGTATCTGCATATCCAAAGAGGCATCGAAGACCGTCACGGTGTGAATCCTAAATGAGAAAACAATGTTTTACATACAAAAGACACATGTTTTCAAACTCTAGAGAGAGGTTCTATATAGGAAGAATCCTTCTTTCTGAGGTTTCAGAAGCAGAAAGTTCTATATAGGAAGGACTGACAGCTCCAGGGTGAAGACTCGCAGTTCTATATAGGAAGGACTCCCAGTCAAAGCAATTCACCCATGACACGCAAGATTATATAGGAAATCCTGCTGTGTCGAAAGCAAAGAGTTCTATATAGGAACGGCTCCGAGCTTTATTGTCTTAGAGTAAAAGGTTCTATATAGGAAGAACTCAGAGCTCTCGAGATTTTGTGAAGCTGAAAGTTCTATATAGGAAGGACTCGATGCTCCAGGTGAAGACTCATGATTCTATATAGGAAGGACTCCCGTCAAAGCAATTCACCCATGACACGCAAGATTATATAGGAAATCCTGCTGTGTCGAAAGTAAAGAGTTCTATATAGGAAGAGCTCCGAGCTTTATTGTCTTAGAGTAAAAGGTTCTATATAGGAAGAACTCAGTAGCTCTCGAGATTCCAGACGCCAAAAAAGTTCTATATAGGAGGGACTGATGGCTCCAAGGTGAAGACTCATGATTCTATGTAGGAAGAACTCCCACCAAAGCAATTCACCTATGACACAGGTTATATAGGAAACTCACAGTGTCGAAAAGCAAAGAGTCTTATATAGGAAAGACTCCGAGCTTCATTGTCTTAGAGTGAAAGGTTCTATATAGGAAGAACCTGTAGCTCTGAGATTTCAGACGCCAAAAGTTCTATATAGGAAGGACTGACGGCTCCAGGATTTGAAGACTAGCAGTTCTATATAGGAGGAACTCCCAAATCGAAGAATCCATCAAAGGGCGCGAAAGGTTTTATATAGGAGAAACCAGCGTTGAAAGCAAAGAGTTCTATATAGGAAGGACTCCAAGCTTTATTGTCTCAAAGTGAAAGGAATGACTCATAATTCGGGATGTCAGAGCGAAGGGTTCTATGTCGAAAGAGCCTGTAGCTCCAAGATCGGAAGGTGACGAAGCTTTATATAGGAAGAACTTACGAGCCTGAAGATTCAGCCAAGAAAGAGCGGAGATGTCCAAAAGAATTCGTTTTTTCCAAAGCTACAAACAGGGAAGTCTGATAAAAATGAGAGCGAAGGGTTCTATGTCGAAAGAGCCTGTAGCTCCAAGATCGGAAGGTGTCGAAGCTCTATATAGGAAGAACTTACGAGCCTGAAGATTCAGCCAAGGAAAAGCGGAGATGTCCAAAAGAATTCGTTTTTTCCAAAGCTACAAACAGGGAAGTCTGATAAAAATGAGAGCGAAGGGTTCTATGTCGAAAAGAGCCTGTAGCTCCAAGATCGGAAGGTGACGAAGCTCTATATAGGAAAAACTTACGAGCCTGATGATTCAGCCAAAGAAGAGCGGAGATGTCCAAAAGAATTCGTTTTTCCAAAGCTACAAACAGGGAAGTCTGATAAAAATGAGAGCGAAAGGTTCTATGTCGAAAAGAGCCTGTAGCTCCAAGATCGGAAGGTGACAAAGCTCTATATAGGAAGAACTTACGAGCCTGAAGATTCAGCCAAGGAAGAGCGGAAATGTCCAAAAGAATTCATTTTTCCAAGGCTACGAACAGGGAAGTCTGATAAAAATGAGTGCTTATGAATCTTTGCTTTGTTTCCCATTCCATGAGAACAAGCAAAGACGGGCAACTGTAATCACTCATTTTCACTTGTAAATATATTAATATTGCATGTATATTTATTATATGAATGTTACTAATATAAGGTGATGTGTGCATGTATAAGCTATGTATACGTATTAGGGGTGTATGTATGTCACGTATGTATCTAGGGTATAAGCGTATATAGATGTTATGTTAATTATATGTATGATTATACGTACGTATACTAGAATATTATATTAATTAATGATCGTATAATATAAGTATATATTTTCGTATGTATATGTCTTGCTGTTATAATTATACTATTATTATTATTGGGCTGACAAAATGAAAAAATTAAATATATATTAAACCCAAATAAAAATTACACCCAATTACAAATCCAATTACAAAGCCCGCTTTGGCCCAAATCAATCTTATCTAATTACAATGTGCAGGTAACTATGGGCCGTTAGATCAAGATCTGATCCAACGGCCACGATGCAATGGAAGTCAAAAATATCTGCCAGGCGCGTGCTCCACACGTATGGACCGTTCGAGTGCCACGCGCGCGTGTGGTCCACGCGAGGACGCTTTAACATCCCACGCCGCAGAAGATCCACGCGCTCGACTCGACCGCGAGCTCCACGTGGCAAAATCTCAAGCCGCCTCATCGATCGAGGCTTCATCCAGCCGATCGTTCTTCAAGCCATCTCGACCATTAGATCGATCCGATCTAACGGCCGAAAACGCGTCCGCCTCCTCGGGCGAGAATGACCACACCGCCACCGCGCCGATATTCAGTCCCCGCGTTCAGATTATGCCAAAGACAACAAGCAAAATGTCAGATCTGAAAAAGAAGATGCAACTTGCAACCAAAAAAAGAGGCAGTAATATATATGAAACGGGGCTGTTGTAACGGGGAGGAGTTAGCGAAAAAAAAAGAGCGAAAAAGATTATTGGAAAAAAAAGAGAGAACAAGGATAGTAAAAAAAACAGAGATCTTGTAATACAAAAAACCCTGAAAGTTGTAAACATCGAAGATAATCAAAAGGCAGTCCAGTGGTAAATTTTTGTCTCTTGTTCTTACTTGTTTCTTTACATGCATATACGAAATAAAATAAAATAAAAAACAGAAACAAAAAGGAAGTAGTCTTACTGGCTTTGTCTCAGGGTCTTCCTCCCTCTCGTGACAAACCTTTCGGCTTCTACAAGCCGATCCGTGAACTCAAGGGGGGAAGACCCTCCGTAGTTATGTTTTAGGTTTAGAACTCTTTTTTTTCGTATTTCCTAGATCTAGGGTAAATAAGGGGGTATCCTCTGAATCCAACCACGGATTCGTGTTGAGGACGACAAGGGGGATGTTTTGGTCTATTTTAGAGGCTCATCGGCGCCGGTCAACGGCGGCCGGCGGCGGAGAATACGGCGGCCGGCCGCCGGATTCTGGGTTTTGTAAGAACATATGAGAGAAAAAGGAGAACAACACTGTTATTTGAAAACTGAAGAATGAAACGAAAATGGAGAAAATTTGGTTTCGGTCTGAAAAAAGCCTTTATATAGGTATTATTATTTTTGAAATGGGTAAATTACACACTTAATCCCACCGCGTTTTCAATATTTTCATTTTTGTCTTGCCGCATGGTATAATCACCATCCCAAATTCCCGATGTTTCAAAAGATTACAATTTCGTCCCTAAATTACACCAATCGGTTCAATGGTAAAATTACGCCCTTAACCATCCCGCGTTTTGGATTTTTCACTTTGGGTCCGCCCCTTGGTCTAATTTCAACTCGGGTCCTTTTAGGTTTTGTTTGTTTCGCAATTTCGTCCCCAAATTACATATTATTGTTCTTTAATTTCTCGCCACCGCTTTTGTTTTTCTTTCATTTCAGTCCTGCTTTTGTAAATATTATTGTTCGTATTATAATCGTATATATTGATATTATTTTATTTTATGTCCTCGTATATGACTCGTATTTTCATGTTCTTATGTATATATGTGTTAAGTATGATATTCATGTTTTTTATCCTGTTATTCATATCAAGCATGTTATTTTTTAGTTAATTCGCACATGGCGTATTTTGTATTTTATATTTGTATGTTTCCTTTTAGGGTTACATGTTAGTGTATTTACCCTTTTGTACGACATGTGGACCCGTATATGTTGAAATATGTTTTATTACCAAGATGCATGTCTTTTTGAAATACTTGCTCGTATATATGTACTTATTCCTGCCTTTGTTATTTTGACATATGATAGTTGTTTTTATCTATTATTTAGAATAATATGTATATATATATACATGTTTTAGTCTAAAATATCGCATGTTAAATTAAATTAGTATTCGTATGTCAATATTTATTATATTTAAATGTTTTGTCATGTTTTATGTTTTTGCCACTAAGATTGCATATCGAGATATAACTTGTTAATGCGAGTCCTTTTATCCGAGCGTAAACGGGGCCAAGATTGCGTAGTGATAGTGGTTGGGCGTTTATTCTCGGATAACGGGACCCTTAAAATATATTCGCAATTATGACCGAATTTAAAATAATCGCTACTCTAATCCGAAAATCCAATATTAATAAAGTGGTAATTATTAAAGTACCAATTTTTGGGCGGTGTGGGGTGCTAATCCTTCCCATCCGTAATCGACTCTCCCGAACCCCGCTTTTTTGAATCTCTCGGTTTTATGGTGTCCGCCTACTCGAGCTATAGTCCATTCACGAATCCGCTTTTTGTCGCTTCACCTTCAATGGGCAGGACATGATGCCTACGGTAGAAGAGTACACCGCTTTACTTAACCAGAAAAAATATTCAGAAGATTGGATCTACGCCAAGCCTCCAAGGAATCGAATTACACTGCTAAACTCAAAACCTTTGCAGGAATGAGTGACGATTGGGTTAGTGGCCTCCTTCAAATCCGAGGAGATAATACATTCTTTGCATGGGAAAGTATTCGGGACATCATATCGACACATCCAGACGAGGCAAAGAAAATGGACTTATTCGCTTTAGGAATATATGGCTTGGTGATCTTTCCCAGAGTACTCGGGAACATTGACATTGCCATTCTGGATTTGTTTGAGCGGGTGAAACGGAAAGCAAACCCGGTACCAACAATCTTGGTCGAGACTTTCATTTCTTTAAATGCTAGCCGGAAACATGAAGAAGGACGTTTTCGAGGCTGCGCACAACTATTACAAGTATGGATCCAGAGTCACATGTGGAAGACGCCGACGCGGGTCCTGCCGGGATATCCTTCCAAGGTTTTTCGCCTTTACGAGAATACTTAGCAAAGGAATGGCGAGAAGATTTGAAAACAAAAATGTGGACCATTTTCTTCAGGAACATTCAAGATGAAGACATAGCATGGAGGGTCCCATGGCTCGGTAAAGTTAATTATTTTCTATACAGTTGTGGTGACTTCAACTGGCTGATGATGTTGGGATTGCATGGAGGGATCGCTTGTGCCCCGCTTTTAGTATCTCGGCAGTTCGGATCACGACAGTTCATTCCCAATACTGTCGGATTAAGCCAAACTGAATTTCTTTTCAAGGGGGAGTTCAAAGGAAAAATTCAGACCATCATGAGGGCATGGGATCATTGTTACCGGATCAGGGTGGAAGGAGATACCGAGCACATGGCTACCCCAGATTACGACCTTTGGAGACGTTTGAGGGTTAATAATGTGATTCCTGAATCTGATCAAGGACCAGCAGTGTCACCCGAAGAGCTTACAAGGGTGGTACCGTCCGAAGCCGACATCTTAAGGAGTGAACTCGAGGAAGTTAAAAAGAAAATGGACATCCAACAGACCCAACATGCGAGCGAGCTCTATAAAGCAAGCTTAGAAGTTGACGAGCGGGATGGGATCATTAGGCAACTGAAGAAATTAAATGCAGATTTGAGTGACAAGAATACTCTTTATCAAAAAGATGCCCTCCTATTACAAAGTAAAAATACAAAAGGCCGATCGAGTCGGTTCATAGCTGTGGAAAGAGAAAGAATGAACGGCATCCGTTTGGTGGAAGAAGAACGAGAAATTAACAAAAGAGCGATCGAGAAAGAGATTGAAAGCTACCGTTTGGCTATGGAGGAAGAAAAACGGTCCGCCAAGAAGGCCATTGATCAAGAGAGAGAAAGATTCGCACAAGAAATCAGCAAGGGGAAACAAGTTGTCCATCATGAGAGAGAAAGTGTCGCCGTATGGAAAAGAAAATCCATGAATAGCCAAACAGATCATTAGAAATGCAGAAACTGTACGATGACACTGTTTCAAAAATTGGGGCAAAGCCAAAGTCAAAATGATGAATTAAAAGGGAAAGTAGCGAAGTCGAACACTCACTTCAATGTACTCGCCACAGAATAATTTCACGAGCCGCAAGAAAGAGAACGCGAGGTGGGTGTGTTTACAAGCACGGATTGGGTCCTCAAGCAATCGTGGAGGATTACAAGGAAAGAATTAATGTTTTCGAGGAAGCTGCAGCCGGAGGGGACACCTATTGGCGTAAGAGATTACGCGACGCTGCTCGAATGGTACAGATGTAGACCAAGATTACGCGCAACCCTAATGGTGGACATACAACGGGTCGCCAGACATGTAAATGATTTAGCTGTCGAGGTTGAGACACTCCGACCCTTTATAGCCCCGGGAATGGAAGAAGCTCCTAGGTTCCTCAAGCTGCTCAAGGCAATCGGAAAGTTAGGAGATAGAGCTAGAGTCTATCTATAGGACTCTGTGTTATAATTAGATCTTTTGTACTAGGGATCTTTACTTTGTAACACGAATTTTGTTGTAATCAAGACCCTTTAATTCCCGTGGAAGTAATTCAAAAGGGTGATTACCAAATGAATCAAGACCTTGTCCGCATGCATTCTTGCATTTGCATCATAACATTTGCATCATTGCACATGCATTTATTTTTTACAACTATATTAACAATATGAATATTGTGGCATTGTATGTAGAGTGTTAACCCGCAATCATTCATCACCTATACTTTACCCGCTACAAAGAAAGCTCATGGAAGAAAGAATAATCAGTCTAGAAAGAGGGCAAAGAGAGCTCGAGTCAAGGCTTGAAGAGGCCTGAGAAGCCTTAGTGATCGGGATTATGCAATCACAAACATCTATAGTTTCGACATAACTGCATTACATGGCAAGAAGTCTTGGAAAACGAATAGAAGGAGAAAATGTTCCGTAACCAGAAAAGTACCCCTACTCACTTCAAGGTTCAACCAACTGCACCAAACCAAAGCTAGGAAGGTGTATATTGACCTCGCAGAATGTCTTCCAGCTTTCAAATAGGGGCTCTCGAGACTCAACCCCTTGATACCAAGCACTTTATGAGGAAGAAGTGCCGGACCTGAATATGGTCGAAAGAATTAGGAATGAGGTAGAAAAAATGGGAAGAAAGATTTCGCCTCATGGAAGAAAAATTTAAAGCGTTACAATCAAATGAAGAATCAGAAACGACGCTAGCGACCTAAGTCCGTGTCCGATCTTGTCTTGCCGCCAAAATTCAAAACGCCGAGTTCGATAAATATGACGGAACCACATGTCCTTCTCGCACACATAACGATGTATTGTAGAAAAATGGCGGCTTACCATAAAGATGAAAAGCTACTCGATCCACTGTTTCGTGATAGTCTAATCGAGCGGCGTTACGCTGGTATACTCGCTTAAGCAAAAGCGAATGTCAAGACATGGAAAGATTTGTCTAAAGCATTTTTCGAGCAATACAAACATAAAATGCATATGATCCCTAGCAGAATCATGTTAGAAAATATGGGGCAAAAGTCCAATGAAAGCTCTGCGACAATATGCCCAGAGGTGGAGAGAAGTGGCCGCCAAATCCAGCCACCTATCCCGGAGCATGAAATCACGCCATTATTTGTCAATACTCAAAGGGGGCACTCTTTGACCGCCTCATTAATAACACAACACAAGTTTCACCGACTTGATCAGATTGGGAGTCTCTCGAATCGCAAATCAAGAGCGGCGAATAGATGGTGGGGAAGGGTCTCAAAGTACAACAAGAGAAATGAAGTAAACACCACCAGCACCTATACCGCCCGAAGAACTTCACAGCCTCACACCCACAAGCACTGTGGGAAAAACGCAAAATTCGAATCAAAGAGATGAGAGAGTCACCGTAAAGGATAAAGAGAGGAGAACTTTCACTCCCTACCTGTTTCATACTCATAGCTTTATTCCCAGTTGTATGAAGCAGACTTGGTCCGACCATACATCGTTAATCCCGCAATCCACCCTTCCCGCCTTGGTATAATCCAAGCGCATTGCGACTATCACGGCGGTACCCGACATCCCACCGAGAACCGCCTTTGCCTTCAAAAAGCTTGTACGTAACTTAATCGATTCTGGGATATTGAAGTTTGAAGAGCCAAGCGTAGCAAACAACCCGCTGCCTAATCATGGGAGCAGAGGGGTAAACGTCATAGAAGAATGCTTTACCAGAAGGATAAAGGATGACGTGTCAGAAATCAAGTCTCCTTTATGGTGGGTATTTCAACAATTATGCATGGCTCGTATGATCAACAAAGGCATGATAATAAGGCGTAAGGAATGTGAAAAGTATTGCGAATTCCATCGCATCAAGGGCATGATATCCAAGAATGTGAAGAGTTCAAGAAATTGGTGCAGAAGTTGATGAATGAAAAACAAATTGAATTCTTTGAGGAACCCATGGGGAAGGGATCAGACGTACACATGACAGATAGCCCCAAAGCTAGATACGGGAAGGATAGACCTTTATCATCTCTCCCAGATAGAAATGCAGTGTCTCCCGATGAGAAACCAAAGAAGATAAATCCCAAGATCGCATTTCAGCACCATCTCCATTCCCATTCAAAGACATGACAAATTCCTGGAATTATGCCGCAATATGACCATGCCAGAAAAAATCGAACGCGAACAGGTAAAAGAGTCTACGCTGAAGACCAACAAAGCCGTAACAATGTGAACGCTGGTGAGGCAGGCCATTTTACAAGGAGCGGCGATGTTATTCCTCCGAGGCTTTGAGAGCAGCTGAAAAAGATAGGGGAAAGAGTACAAAGAAGCTAGCCCTACGCAGATATTTGGAGAAGAACCTCCCCAAAGATAAATGAGCCGTAATCGAGGCCTAGGCCAAAGAATTTCTAAAGTTCTTGAGACATAGCGAGTACAAACAGAGTGGAACAACTACGGAACAACTACCAGATCACAAAGGTTGGAATTACTCTTGAGTTCGTAGAAGCATCGGAGGCGCTATTGAAAGTGCTTGAATCAAACTTTTGTGCCCTGTGACATTTCAGAATAAACCGACACATGATAGTGGGGCATATTACGCTTATAATCATATCACATTCAAGGATGATGAGATCCCGGAGGGAGAAATGGGGTCTACCAAAGCCCTTAACATCACTACCCACCGCAAAGGGTATGTATTACCAGCGTCTTCGATCGACAACGGGTCAGCATTGAATGTCTTGCCTATGGTAACCCCGCAAAATTGCCAATAGATGGTTCGCACCTAAAGCCTTGCTACAACTCGGTAAGAGCATTTGATGGTACGCAAAAAGGAACAATGGGGAAAATTGAGGTGCCCCTATTGATCGGACCAACCAATATGTGATCGATTTTGTGGTGATGGACATAAAACCATCTTACACCGCTTGTTAGGAAGACCGTGGATCCATTCCGCAGAGTTGTCCCATCATCATTGCATCGTAAATTAAAATTTGTAGTTGAAGGCAAATTGGTCACCGTAGAAGCAGAGCATGAATTTGTTGCTTCCGTGACATCGACACTCCCTACATTCAAAATGATGAAGATATCGCAGAATGCCGCCCGAGCATTAGAACTAGTAAATGCCCTCGCCAAGTGTACCTTCGCCGCTACTACGGAAAACTCTTGGGGTTCGTAGTAAGCGTAAGAGGGATTGAGATTGATCCCGATAAAGTGAAAGCCATCCAGACCTTTCACCACCCCGCACGCAGTAAGGAAGTCCGCAGCTTGGGGAGGCTGAATTATATCTCTCGCTTCATTTCCCAATTAACCAATCAATGTGACCCGGTCTTCGACTTTCTTAGAAAAAAATAATCCCGGCGTATGGGATGAAGAATGTCAAAAAGCCCTAGAAAAGATCAAAAAGGGTACCGACAAATGCTCCAATTTTAGTCGCACCAAGACTGGTCGACCACTAATTCTCTACTTAACGGTCTTCGAGAATTCAATGGGATGTGTACCGGGCAACACGATGAGTCAAGAAAAAGGAGCAAGCCATCTATTACCTAAGCAGAAATTCAATGATTGCGAAACATGATACCCGCCAAAGACAGAAAGCCGTGTTGTGCTCTAGTTTGGGCTACCAAGCGGCTCGATAAAGACATGTTGTACCATACTACCCGGTTGATATCCAAGCTAGACCCATTAAAGTTCTTAATGGAAGCGCCAAAGACTAACGGGAAGGATGGCCCGATGGCGTATGCTCTTATCCGAATTCGACATCGTATATGTTAATCGTAAAGTCAGTAAAGGGGAGTGCCGAGAGCAGATTTCCGCTAGTCGTGGCTTCGATGACTATGAGGCATTGAACTTTAGTTTCCCGCATTTAAGACTTGATGTGCATTACAACCGAAGAAGAGATTTCGATGATATGTCATGGAAACTTTACTGATGGAGCCTCCAACGCCTCGGACATGGGATAGGGCAAAGTGCTAATTTCACCGAGGACGCCTATTATCCTTTCACC